>APFE030570084.1:50393-64796 GCA_000404065.3 Pinus taeda
CCCCATGCCAAGCTTAACCTTTAGTATTATTGAATTTGTCTACCTATTTATCCCCATAACAACTTCTTGGCAGAGAAGATAGATGGTTGGTTGGCAAAGTCTTCCAACTCCTTGGCAGATAAGATGGATGGTTGGTTGGCAAAGTCTTCCAAGTTGAGATGACAACAAACTCTAGCAAAGATACAAGAAGTTGATAATTTCTATGGTGGGTGTTGGGCAAAGTCTCCCATGTTGCAAGGGATAAGATAATGTGTTTGGCATAGCTTTTTCTATCACACAACTGTGTCTTATTCTCTTGTTTATTTGTGTTTTGTCATACATCTTTAGATATTATATTTCATTTAATTCCATTCAAAAGAAATGACTCTACTATGCATGATGTAGACATTGGTGATTCTAAATCTTAAAAGAGAAGACGTAGTTAGATGTCTGAGTGGAGCAAAGACTTTGTTTTATATTCAAAAGATTCTTGCCACGTGTAAATAGGAATATGGTTTGAAAATGACACCTTTCATCAATGATGGACTTTAATTTAAAAATTTGACTAGAGTTCCTTAGTGATGAAAACTCTAATATTGTATATTGGCGTTAGAGTTTTTATCAATAAGGAATCTGAATAAAAAATCTGTTTAAGTTTTTTGGTAGTCAAATTCCAATGTTGGAAAAGGACACCATAAAAACACAATAAGGATTTTGAATAATAAATGTAGGGCAAAATCATGAAAGGTGGGTCTACCTATTTATCTTTGTAATTTGTCCATTTGCGTATGAGTGTGGACAGTGAATAAAGCAGGGTAGTCAATTAAATGAACATTAACACTCTTGGATCATGACATTAGCATTAAATGCTCACAAAAATAAATTCGTTCCATGTGTAAATGGCAATAAATACTAGTTAGCATCCTTAGATCCCTAGGGAGTGATTGATGTGATAATGCCTTGTAATATACGTTTTTTTTGGGGTAATAATTACAAATATATCTACTTCTTTAGCTTTTTGCTTGGCTTTACTAGTGGCTTCAACTTTATTTTCATTTTGAAATTCCCACGAAAGAGAGTGTATTATTTAAATTTAATGTAACCTAACTTTGTTTTCATTTCTCCCCACATTTATTTTAGGTTTTTTATTTAATGAAATTCTCAGGGAAGAGGTTAGTGTATTATTATGTCACTGCTTATGTAGTGATATCTATGATCGTTTGAAGCTATTAGTTTGTCCATATTAGTGTAATTTTTCAAATCTCTATAGTTTGTTGGCATTATGATACAGGTTTGGCATTATGACACAGGTGTTGTCTTTGATAGTAACTCACTCAGATGACAGATCATAGTTCAGGCTCTCAGGATGAAGGAAAAAGAGATATACGCAGTTTCCTCTTAACCAAGCCGCGTATACATGGGGGATCACCGATCAAAAGGCACGTATGCATATGCACGTACTTTCATGCAAGGAAAAGCGCGTACATGTGCAAAAACTTGTTTTTTAGTCCATGGTATTTAGTCCCTGGTATTTAGACCTATGGTTTTGGACCATGGTATCATGTCCGAAGTGTTGAACCCAGGTATTGGGTCCCAAGTATTGGTTCTAAGTGGTTTTGGACCATGGTATTGAGTAAGGCCTAAGACTATAAAAGGGGAAGGAGATCATTAGGCAAAGACATTCACTCAAGTATTGAATATCTTATGAAGAGTAAGATCTAGAAGACTGGTCATTGGGTTATGGTGCATAGTTGGATTTGAACCAAGGAGGAACCTGAGCACTAGAAGAAGGATTAGTTCTATTGATGGATCAAGATCTTAAGGCTTGAAGAGTAGTATCTTTGTGTGATTTTATTTGGCGCATGACTTGATCTATAAATCTGATAATCTGGGTATAACTGATGTCTGAATATTTGAAAAGGGAAATTTGTCTTTTAGATCTGTACGCAAGTTCGGCACAGCAAATGCGCGTATACACGCTGGTTTAGTAAATCAAAACAACGTATATGCTGGTTTGCCTTAATACAGAAGCGTATGCACGCAGGTTCTTCATCTTGAAGTAGCGTATGTCTCATAAAATATGTTTTAGCTACTTCTGTTTATTGCTGCAGTATTTTGGGTTCAGGAATGGTGTCTAGTTACTGTATTCTGGTTACAACATTCAAAGAAGTGATTGTTTGATTCAGTTTTGGTTGGTGCAAAGGTGATTGGTTGATGCAGATATATTTGTTGTTTGGTTCATGTTACTTATGGATCCAGTCTGAAAATTTATTAAACGTGGCCCCTCGAAGAAAAAACAAGGTTATTGCCTTCTGTAGGTCAGCACCTATGTACTAGTACATCAGCTAGTACAAAAGCTAAGGGGGTTGTAGCTCCCTTCGAGGAGAAGCTAGAGAACGAGAGAAGGTTGTAGCCTTCTACAGGTAGAAGCCTGCGTATTGGTATAAGACTACACCAGTACAGAAATATTGTAAAAAGAAGTTTCTTATTAAAGAAAGATAGAGACAAATTGCAACAGGTGGTTTTCACCCACATTGGGTTTCCACCTTACATCATGATGTTCATGTGTGTTTCTTGTGTGTGATGATTTGTTCTGTTTTACTACACCTGTTTACTGTTCATATGGTTAATGAAGTTTTGATGCACTGATTAAAGATCAACTTTTAATGGATTAGATGAATCATAAGTTTACTAGGTATACACTAGTTGCATTAGACACAGTTGCGTGTACACGCGGGTTCCATTAACAGAAGTAGCGTATATAAATCTAAGTATGGAAATGAAAAAGTTATTGATTTGATAATACTGATTCACCCTCCCCTCTCAGTATTATTTCCAACAATTGGTATCAGAGCAGGTCCTTCAGAAGAAGCTTGATTGCTTGAAGGAAGATCTATCATCATGAGCAACTACGAAAGGGAGGCATCCATCAGGCCACCATCTTTGATGGGAACAACTTTGTCTATTGGAAGGTAAGAATCAAAACCTATCTTCAATCTCTTGGTGCAGAAGTTTGGGAGATCGTGGAAGGAGGATACACATTCCCATCAACAACTCCTACAGTTACAACTGGTAAAAAGCACTTTGAAACAAATGCAAAGGCTGTCAATACTCTATTGGGAAGTCTATCTCAATCAGAATTTGTCAAGGTTATGCAACTCAAAACCACCAAAGAAATATTGGACAAGATCATTCTAATCTATGAAGGAGACGATAAGGTAAAACATGCAAAACTACAATCTCTCAAAATTCAATATGAAACTCTTAGAATGCACAATGATGAAAGTGTGGCTAATTATTTCTTATGTATAGATGAGATTGTTAATCGCATCAAAAACTTGGGTGAAGAAATAAAATAAGTTACTTTAGTCGAAAAGGTTTTAAGATCTTTGTCTTCTAAGTTTGAATCAAAAGTTTATGCCATAGAAGAAAAGCAGAATCTTCAGAGTATTACCATGTCACAACTACACGGAATCCTAACCGCTTTCAAAATGAGAAAAGGGGGTCCATTAGACATTAGAGAAGCCGCATTCAAAACTTCAAAAGGAGAATACAATGAGTCAGGACATACGTCAGAAGGAGAGGAAGAATAAAACTTTGTCAAGAACCTTCAACGGGGCTCTGGAAGATTCAGAGGTAAGCTACCTTTCAAATGCTTTGCTTGTGGAAGAGGCGGTCACTATGCAGCCAAATGTCCTCATAAAGATAAAGGTAAGGAACTAGTTAAATGGAACAGAAAATATAATGTAAGTAGGAAGAGCTATTATACACATGAAGACAACGATGGACTTTCAAATAGTGATGAAGATGAACATGGTAATGATTATATACTTTTGATGACTTTTCAAAATGATGATTTCTTGGATGCTATAAATGAAGATGATCTCTATGAAGAAATTTCTAAACTTAAAATTTGCTTAGAAGAAAAGAGTATGATCATAGATACTCTAATATTCCAACTTGTTGAAAGGGAAAAACATAATGAAAAGTTAGAATGTGAAATTGTGGGACTTAGAAAAGATATTGAGAAAACAAAAGCTCTTAATCTTAGATTTGCTAAAGGATCTCAAACTTTAGATGAGATTATCAAAGTGCAATGTTCTCCTCTAATCAAGACAGGTCTTGGATATACTGAAGAAGCATCTCAAGCAAAGAAGGCATCCACTTCCAAAAGTTATCTTGATGCAGCAAGGAGAAGTGAACAGGTTGTCAAACGTCAGCAAAGCCATAATGCAGATCACCAAGTAAATCGGGGTCAATCTACTTCAAGAATGAATAGAAGCTACAACCAACTACAGGTAAATCATTCTCAATTTCCCTCAAGAATGGATGTCAATGGAAACTACAATCACCTGGTCGGTATATTTGATAACCGTAGGAATTTCTTTAATGGCCAATGTTTTTCATGTCACAAATTTGGACATAAAGTTGCTTAATGTGTTGCCTACAAAACCATCATGACTCGATAAGAACAAAATCAAAGGAGTATGACTGGGATCATGAAAAGGACCTACAATAACTTTTTTTCTCTTGAAAATAAAATAGAATGCTCTATTTGTAACAACTTCGGTCATGAAGATTTTGAATGCAGGAGTAAGTTTTAGCAAACATCTCAGAAGGAGAAACTTTCATTGGGTCCCAAAACATGGAGAAAGAAAGAACCACAGCTAGAAATATGTGGTATAACTTTATATGCGGAAAGACAGGAAAATCAGTGGTACATCGACAATGGATGCTCAAAACATATGACAGGTGATAAAGAAAAAATTCACCCATATAGTGCCTTAAAAAGGAAAGGAAGGTCTCATTTGGAAATGACACCCCTGCACTCATAAAAGGTAAAGGTTCTGTTCTTTTGAAAGAAAAAGTCAAATCTGGAAATGCTATGTATGTTGATGGCTTAAAGCATAATCTATTGAGTGTTAACCAAATGTGTGATCAAGGAAATGAGGTAATAATTCAATCAAATGAATGTATTGTTTGTGAGCTTGATACAGGAGAAACAATGATCAAAGGCATAAGAACTCCAAATAATTTATACATACGCAAGGGAGGACAACAACAATGCTATCTAAAAAAGAATGATGAACACTAGTTGTGGCACAAAAGATTGGGGCATCTAAGCTTCTCTCAGATAAGGAAAGCATGCAAATATCAGGTGGTTCATGATCTCCCTGACATCAGAATTCCAGACAATACAATATGCAAATCATGTCAGTTTGGTAAGCAAACCAGAACTAATTTCCCTGAGAAAGAAGGATCAGCTAGTAAGCCACTTGAACTTGTCCATACTGATTTATGTGGTCCATCAAGGAAAAAGTCATCTTGAGGAGAAGAATAATTTATATTGTTCATTGACCATTTTTCTAGGATGTGTTGGATAGGACTTTTGAAGCATAAAGACGAAGCTTTCTAAAAGTTCAAAGCTTTCAAAGCTTGGTTGAAAATGAATCAGATCGCAGAATCAAATGCCTTAGGTCTGATCGAGGAGGGGAATTTACCTCGGATGAATTTTTCAACTTTGGGAAGAACATGGAATAAGAAGGGAATTCTATACTGCAAGGACTCCTCAGCAAAATGGAGTAGTAGAAAGGATGAATAGAACGGTTAAACAAATGGCTCATGTTATGCTTGATGAATCTGGAACTCCTGCAACCTTCTGGGGTGAAGCTGCATTTGCTGCCGTTACTATTCTCAACAAAGCAAACATTCGGGTAAACAACACTCAAACTCATGAACTTTGGTATGGTAAGACTCCTATGGTAAAATACTTCAAGGTTTTTGGAAGAAAATGTTACATCAAAAGGGCTGATGAAAATCTTGGCAAATTTGAACCTAGAGCAGATGAAGGCATTCTCCTTGGTTACTCTTCCTGAAGTAAAGGATATAAGTGTTACAATAAAAGACTTGGAAAAATTGTTGAAAGTATCGATGTAGTGATTGATGAAGCAGGCGACAATCCAAAGCAAATAAAAATCGAAGATTTTGAAGATGAAGAGGACTATCCTTCAACTTCAAATCAAACTAATGATGAAGAAGAAACCTACGAAGCACTAGAAGAACAGATAAGGGTAGAAGAAAAGACTCCATCCAGGTACGCACAGAAGAATCATCCAGAGACTCAAATTTTTGGGTAGAAAGAGGCAGGTGTTCAAACAAGAAGAAATATAACAGAAGCTTCAAGCTATCTAGCATTGCTCTCCTCCGTTGAACCATGGAATTTAAGTGAAGCATGCAAAGATTAATGCTGGGTCAAGGCCATGAAGGAAGAACTTGAGCAGATTGAAAAGATTAACACTTGGGAATTGGTTCCTAGACCTAATGATAAGAATGTCATAGGGACCAAGTGGATATTCAAAAACAAGCTGAATGAAATTGGAGATGTTATTAGAAACAAGGCCAGACTTGTTTGTAAAGGGTATGCTCAACAAGAAGGTATAGACTTTGAAGAAAATTTTGCACTGGTTGCTAGACTTGAAGCCATAATAATGTTCCTTGCTCTTTCTAGCTTTCAGAAGTTCAAAGTATATCAAATGGATGTGAAATCTGCTTTTCTAAATGGAGAGTTAGAAGAAGAAGTGTATATTGAGCAACCAGATGGATTCATCCTTGGAAATGATCCAAGACTTAGGAAGGCACTCTATGATATCATCTTTGGTAGCAATGAAGAAGCCATGAGTCAAAACTTTGCTTTGGTGATCCAAAAAGAGTTTGAAATTTCCTTGCTTGGTGAGCTCACATATTTTTTTGGTTTACAAGTCCAACAAAACAAAGACGATATCTTTCTATCACAAACCAAGTACCTCAAGTAGATCTTTAAGAAATATGGCATGGAAGATTTGAAACCAGTATGTACCCCTATGGTAACATGATGCAACCTCAGCGCAAATGATGAATCAACAACAGTACATCAACCAACCTATAGATCCATGATTGGTAGTCTGCTCTATCTGACAGGTACTCGACCAGACATCATGCATGTAGTGGGAATAGTCTGAAGATTCTAGGAAAATCCAAAAGAAGCACACCTTCAGGCAGTTAAAAGGATTTTCAAATATCTTCAAGGAACACAAAACTATGGCTTATGGTATCCTAGAGATACAAATCTCACACTTCATGCATATACAGATGCAGATTGGGCAGGAAACGTAGATGACAGAAAAAGCACTAGTGGTGGTGCATTCTTTATGGGTTCCAGAGTAGTATCTTGGTTCAGCAAGAAACAAAGTTCAATTGCATTATCTACAATTGAAGCAAAATATGTGGCTGCTGCATCATGCTGCACACAACTCCTTTGGATGATGCAAACTTTGCAAGACTTTCAAATCACTTGTGCTCCACCTATCTCCATTTTATGTGATAATACAAGTGCTATCAGTATTTCAAAGAATCCAATCATGCATTCAAAGACCAAGCACATACCTATCAAATATCATTTTCTCCAGGAACAAGTGCTTGAACAAAAGGTCAAATTGGAGTATGTTCCCTCCAAGGAACAGGTTGCTGATATATTCACCAAACCACTGCCCAGGGAGACATTTGAATACATCAGATAGAAACTAGGAGTAGTTGATGCGTCATCTTATTGTTGACAGTTATCTGTTTCATAGAAAAGTGAGTTTACGCGAGTTTCATGAAGTGTATCCTTGTACATATGCAGGTTTCTGTGGATACAGTAGCGTATATGTTGATTTGAAGGAAATCAGTGGGCCAGACTCAGGAGGAAACGAGTTTGATATAGGTCTGACAGAAATCATCTGGCACAGGTTCAGGGGGAGCACATAATAATGCATTGTTGGCATTATCTTAGAAGATCTTGGTGCAATCCCACAATGGTTTTTGATTCAGGTGGAACAGGTGCAGAGGGAGATCATAGTTGCCAGTTTGGATGGTGATTGACCGATGCTGCTGATATTAGTTGCTGATGAATATCATAGTCTTGTCTTAGATATTTAGTCTCTATATCATGTATTTCTTTTATTATCAAGGTCATGTAACAACCTATTTTGGTTTCCCCACTATGCTTGCGATGGATGATGTAATGTTCTTGTTTTATCATGTGTAAAATTTTAGTGTATCCCCACTTGGTTGGGTGGATTGGTCAATATTGGTATATCCCCACTTGGTTGGGAGATGGATGTATGTATGAGTCTTTGGTGATAGGAAGGTCATTTATAGAGTCATGTTCTTTCTTGTAGAACATCTTTTTGCAGACCTTGCCTACAGTCAGGGGGAGCATGGATAGCACAACAAAGTAGAAGATTTCAACATGTACTCAGGGGGAGCATCACCCTTTGCCCTTGACGACAAAGGGGGAGAGTGACTTGGAATGACTTGGGGTTGCCATCAAGTCCAAAGGGGGAGATTGTTGGCATTATGCCACAGGTTTGGCACTATGACACAGGTGTTGTCCTTGATGGCAACTCACTCAGATGACAGATCATCGTTTAGGCTCTCAGAATGAAGGAAAAAGAGATATATGCAGTTTCCTCTTAACCAAGCCACGTATACACGCAGGATCACTGATCAAAAGGCATGTATGCGTATGCATGCACTTTCAAGCAAGGAAAAGCACAAACATGTGGGAAAACTTGTTTTTTAGTCCATGGTATTTAGTCCATGGTATTTGGACCTATGGTTTTGGACCATGGTATCGCGTCCGAAGTGTTGAACCCAGGTATTGGGTCCCAAGTATTGGTTCTAAGTGGTTTTGGACCATGGTATTGAGTAAGGCCTAAGACTATAAAAGGGGAAGGAGATCATTAGGCAAAGGCATTCACTCAAGTATTGAATATCTTATGAAGAGCAAGATCTAGAAGACTGGTCATTGGGTTACGGTGCATAGCTGGATCTGAACCAAGGAGGAACCTGAGCACTAGAAGAAGGATTAGTTCTATTGATGGGTCAAGATCTTAAGGCTTGAAGAGTAGTATCTTTGTGTGATTTTATTTGGTGCATGACTTGATCTATAAATCTAATAATCTGGGTATAACTGATGTCTGAATATTTGTAAAGGGAAATTTGTCTTTTATAGATCTGTACGCAGGTTTGGCACATCAAAGGCATGTATACAAGCTGGTTCAGTAATTCAAAACAGCGTATACGCTGGGTTTCCTTAATACAGAAGTTTATGCACGCAGGTTTTTCATCTTGAAGTAGCGTACGTCTCATAAAATATGTTTTAGCTACTTCTATTTATTGCTGCAGTATTTTGGGTCCAGGATTGGTCTCTGGTTACTGTTACTGTATTCTGGTTATAGCATTCAGAGAAGTGATTGTTTGATTCAGTTTTGGTTGGTGCAAAGGAGATTGGTTGATGCAGATATATTTGTTGTTTGATTGATGTTACTTATGGATCCAATCTGAAAATTTATGAAACGTGGTCCTTGGAAGAAAAAAGAAGGTTGTTTCCTTCTGTAGGTTAGCAGCTACATACTAGTATATCAGCGAGTACAAAAGCTAAGGGGGTTGTAGCTCCCTTCCAGGAGAAGCTGGAGAATGAGAGAAGGTTGTAGCCTTTTGTAGGTAGAAGCCTACGTACTGGTATAAGACTGCACCAGTACATAAATATTGTAAAAAGAAGTTTCTTATTAAAGAAAGATAGAGACAAATTGTAGTAGGTGGTTTTCACCCACATTGGGTTTCCACCTTACATGATGGTGTTCATGTGTGTGATGATCTATTCTATTTTACTACACCTATTTACTATTCATATGGTTAATGAAGTTCTGATGCATTGATTAAAGATCAACTTTGAATGGATTAGCTGAATCATAAGATTACTAGATATACGCTAGTTGCATTAGACACAGGTACACGCGGGTTCCCTTAACAGAAGTAGCGTATATAAATCTAAGTATGGAAATGGAAAAGTTATTGATTTGATAATACTGATTCACCCTCCCCTCTCAGTATTATTTCCAACATAGTTAACATTAGGTTTTGGTTGAAATTCTTCCGTGACATCAGCGCGCTGCCTCATCCCCGGCTCCAAAATTCGAGGGTCAACGTCATCCTGTGATGCATGGTAGATCAGATTTAACAATGTAGTTATAGGGAAGGATGATCCTTCGTACAACTGGGAATTAACTTGGGCTGCTTTGAGCTCTGGTGGTGTTAATTTTGTTTTAAGAGTGTTGTTGGAGAATTTATTATTATGGTTGATGGATTATCAAGAAGCGTATTTAACTCTTTTTGCTGTTCAAAGTTGTTGTTTTATTTTTTTCTTGGTGTTGTGGCACTCATTGAGGTTGTATTTCCTATTTCTGTGCATGTGTTTTCTGTGTGACTTTACTTCTCGTTGTTAAGTTTTTGTTGTTACCAGGTGAGTTTTTTTTTTTTTTTTTTTTTTTAAACTTTGGTGGGTGCGTGCAGTAAGATTTTTGTGTGGAATGCTGAAGCTGTTCGGTTATGTGGCAGGACAAAACTTTTCCAACCTCCTCGACGAAGATTTGACATGTAAATGTATGAACATATTTTCTGTTTTAATGGTCGTGGTGCATAATTTGGAGTTCTAATGTTTCATTGTTCAAAATTTGCAGGTGAGGCTTTAGAATTTAGAGCATAAGAGTTGTTTGAGTAAACAGATTGCTGGAGTCTAGCGCGGAAACCTGGTAAGTTTTTAAGTTCTATCTGTCAGCAAATTCTGGTTTAATGGGTCCGAAGTGTTAAATACATTTCTGGCTAAAGTTTTGATTGTTTGGATGTAATTCTATAGGAATAAACCAATATTGATTAACCAAAGCTAGGTTGGAGGTTAGCCCATATTTGCATTTGCAAAAGTCCTATGGGCAAGGTGCCGACTCCGATTCCATATGCTTTGGTTTTAAATTGTCTGTCACTCCAATTCCATGATTTTCTGAAGCGGTTACAACGAATATTTCCTGGAATTTACTTTGAAACTTGTGAAGTCGGGAGTATAGGGATGTTTGCATTTTCAGAAGGGTCGTGAGCAAGGTGGCGACTTTGACTGCACATCGTGTTTTTTAGATAGTCAGGGGGTTGGAGTTCTATTGACATAAACAACTAGCTGAGGAAGAAGATAAATCTGAGCTTAGTTAGGTGCGATGCATTGCGATGTTGGAAGTTGATGCATATTTGCGTTTTAGCAGACTCGTGTATGCGAGTTTTTATATGCCTTTTATGTTCAGTCAATTGTCATAGGGCATATAGGTTTTATTAATTTGTTTTTCAAAATACTAAATTTATTGGTACAAAAGTTATACTTGAAGTGACGGGAGATCATAGTCTCAGACAGTTGTCAACTAGAAAAAATAAAAACATAAAAGAATCGACAGTAAAATTTAAGTTTCAAGTATTTGAGAACTTGGGAGGCCAATGTTACTAGTATTATGAGTTTCCAAGGGTGGGATGTTGTAATGTACGTTCTTCATAAATTTTATGCATAGAGGAACATGTTTGAGCCACAGTTGTGAGTGCACATTTATAAAAAATTCAAATTTAGAATAGGGGCATCTGTCTCCATTTCATTTTTTTTGGTTTGTTTGGAGTCGGTGGAAACCCATAGTTGAGGTTGTGATCAACTTCATGGTCAGCTAGTCGATGTCTGTCTGGAGAAGAATCATAAGAAAAAATCAGAGTTGCGAGTCATCTTGGCAATGGTTGAGGTTCGTGCGCTGTTTAAATTGCAATTGGCATTTAAGTTTGTTGTTTTCGGCTTTTCTGATTTATGAAACATATTCAAATTATTTTATTCTTTAGACGAGGGCTGACAGGTTCAGATGTTTTAAGGATTTTAATCCTAATTTTTTTTTAATTAGTTTTTGGATTTGTTATCTTAGACTATTAGATAGAAAGAATAATAATCTTTCTGTAAAATTGCTTTAAATAAATGTCCTATAAAAACAATTTTTCGAATTCAATTCTTTGTTGACAAAACAATAAGGTATTTGAAATTACATTTATTAAATAATATATTATATGCAAAAACAAAATAATAAATTATAGACACATATTTTTGTTTTATGGGCCTTTCTAGAAGCAATTTGGAGGTCGTGCTGAGTATGAGGTCAAAAGTGGTTGTTGTAAACACACATAACTATAAACATATATTTATTTTGTTGCTCACACTGAAAAAAAATCGAAGGTCGGCCCCGACTATGAGATCAAAGGTCAACATTGTCATTTGAATGGGCTCTCAAGACATTCTCTACTACTGACACTCCCCGGCCAATGCAGCTCAGAATCTAGGTTCATTGTTGTTATTATTACTATTTGTTATTAACGACTTAAATGTGGTCTATGATAAAGTTTATCATGAGTTGATATGTTATAAATTAAATCTTAGATGTCTTATAAAAATATATTTTTTAATTTTATTTGTTTGTTATAAAAGAGTAAGGTATTTTAAATTACATTTATTAAATAATATTTTATGTGAAAAATAAAATAATAAATTATAGACACTTATGTTTGTTTTGTGGGCCTTTGTAGAGGCAAGTCAGAGGTTGGGATGACTATGAGGTCGGAGGTGGTTTTCGTAAGCACGCGTGACTATACACATATATTTTTTTTGTGGCCCCTACTGAAAGCAAGTCGGAGGTCGACCCCCACTATGAGATTGAAGGTCAACATTATTGTTTGAAGGGTCTCTTTAGATAGTCCCAACTACTGACATTCCCCAGCCAATTCGGCTCAGAATCTGTTGAAAATAGCAACAAGAAATGCTAAAATAGAAGTGCTAAAAATAGAACTACTATAAATAGAATTTCGGGATACATTCCAATTTTAGTTATTCCTTGAACTAAAATTGAGAATTAAAATTAAAATTTGATCTTAGCAACTATTTGTAAAATAATTAACTAATTCATTTTGAGTTAATTAGTTGTAGGAAATCAAACATGAAGTCTATGTGAAGACATGTAACAGTTTCTCCATTGATTGAGGAAGTAATCCCTTGATTAAGGAGATCAGGATGAGTTGTACTTTGAGTTGTAATTAGTTAGCTTAGTTATCTGAGTTAAGTCCAGTTAGATTAGTCACAATAGTTTGTGGAACTGATTGTGAGTTTAGTTAGTTAATGCATGCATGCATGTAGCTTTTGCACTTCAGATAACTAAATATTCTCTCATAAATAACTCATGCATGTCAGTTCAGTCAGAGACCTAGTTGAGATAAGATGATGGGACAATGTACTATCAGTTGCAGGAATATTCCATTAAGGATATCTATTGCATGCAGAAGGAATTCATTCCTTGGAGATTGCGCAATTACTTTTGAGTTTGATGAGTTGTGTGAATGGAACATTCACACAGGTGGCAGCATTGGAGCCCAGGAGAAACTGCGCAAGGAAATAGGAGGCTTGGAGGGCTAAGGGAAGGCATATGTTGTGTCTATTCAGTCTATGAGCTGTATTGTAGGATTGTACTGAGAGCTGGACAGCTTGTGAGCTAAAGCTTTGTGTAATCCAAACATATTTCCACTTGTATGATATTACAGAGATCAGGGTTTTTAGCTGAGGCTTTCCCCAGAGTATTCTTCTGTGTTAATGTGTGATTTCTTTCTCATTCTCAGTTATATGTGTTCTATTTGATCTTGTTCATAATTGATTAAGCTTCCGCAAGTTTGTTGTAGAAGTAGATCTTGCATTTTGCTTAGTATATTGCATAATCTGTTGATCTACAGTGAGAATTTCTACATGGTATCAAAGCAAAGGTGATCAAAGCAGATAACACTATACAAAGAAGGGAGAAGTTCGAAGTTTGAAGTTCTTGATTATAGAAATCGAATTCTTATCACATCTCAAATTTCACCAATGGCGTTCAACGGCTTGAGACTCGAGTATGCCCTAGATGGCAGCTCGAATTATATAGCTTGGAAGGATCACATGGAAGCGGTATTAGAGGACGATGGTTTGAAGGACTTCATTGATCAAGAAGTCCCCAAGCCAGCAACAACTAATGCCCAAGAATTGGTGGAATGGAAGAAATGTGTGGCTAGAGCGAGGAGGATACTTCTGGAGGGAGTTCGAGACCACATAGTCTTGAGTCTCCATGGGAAGGAGACACTGTTTTCAATCTCGAGTATGCCCTAGATGGCAACTCGAATTATATAGCCTGGAAGGATTTCATGGAAGAGGTATTAGAGGATGATGGTTTGAAGGACTTCATTGATCAAGAAGTCCCCAAGCCAACAACAACTAATGCCCAAGAATTGGTGGAATGGAAGAAATGTGTGGCTAAAGCGAGGAGGATACTTCTGGAGGGAGTTCGAGACCACATAGTCTTGAGTCTCCATGGGAAGGAGACATTGTTTTCAATGTGGAAAACATTGAAAGATCTATATCAGAACAACAACGATCAGAGGAAGCTGGTGCTGAAAGACAAGCTTCGGAAAATCAAGTGTGAAAAGGGTGACACGATCTCTACATATCTAAACAAGCTCACCACCTGTAGGGATGATTTT
>APFE030570084.1:65580-87773 GCA_000404065.3 Pinus taeda
TGGAAAGTATCGTGTTTCAGGTGAAGGTACGGTTGTGTTTTAGAGGGATCATGGAGCTCCTATCGCCCTGACTGATGTAAAGTATGTACCAGGTCTGAAGAAGAATCTTGTGTCCATTGCTATGCTAGAAGACAAAGGCTATGATGTAGTCTTTAGTAAAGGAAAGGTATTCCTAAGGCATATCGGCACTGGACAGACCAAGAGGATTGGGATTCGAGTTAAGAATCTCTACAAGCTGGAGTTAGATGACTGTGCTGCATTGAGTTCCAAAGCAGAGTTGGTGTAGAGCCAAGATGTTGGCAAGCTATGGCATAGAAGATTGGGCCACTTGCACCATGGGGCCTTGAAGATCATGCAACAGATTTCTACTGGACTTGCCAAGGGAAAACTGGAGCAGACGAATACATGCAAAGGTTGTACCTTGGGTAAGTATGTGAAATATTCCTTTCAGGATCGAGACAATAGAGCTGGAGCAATGCTGGAGCAAGCTCACATAGATGTTTGTGGATCATTCTCTACAGCCTCCATCACTAAACAAAGGTACTATGTTATTTTTATTGATGATTTTTCTTGTAGATGTTGGATCTACTTTATGCAAAAGAAGGATCAGACCTTCTTGAGGTTTTGTGAGTTTAAAGCCTTGGTAGAGAAATAATCTGGAAATAAAATAAGGGCCTTGTGTAGCGACAATGGTGGATAGTATGTATCCCAACAGTTTAAGGACTTCTACGTTGCAGAAGGAATTAAACGGGAGTTGACGACACCCCATAACCCACAACAGAATGGGGTGGCCGAAAGGAAGAACAGATTGATTGTGGGAGTAGCTCAAGCAATGTTGCATGATGAAAGCCTACCACTTCATTTGTGGGTTGAGGCATGCAATATAGCAGTATACTTGCAGAACAGAAGCCCACACCGTATACTGGGAATGAAGACACCTATGGAGGCCTTTTCCAAGAAGCGACCAGATGTGAGTCACTTCAAGATCTTTGGATCATCGGTTTATTGCTATGTGACCAAAGATGCCCAGAAGAAGCTAGATCCAATAGCTGAGTTGGGGATACTTATGGGGTACACTGATACTCCCCACAACTATCAGGTGTTCTTTCCTACTAGCCAGAGTACAGTGGTACGCAGATATTTGAAGTTCAACGAGTAGAAAGCCATGTGAGTATCACTTGAGAGGGAGCTCAAGTTGCATGCAGAGGAGGAACTTTCAGTTCCTAAGGAGGAGGAGCCTTAGATTGATGTGAAGCAGCCACATGCAGAGGATCCAGGAGTGGAGACATCCACTCATGCTAAGTCTTCCAGAGATGGGCAGAAACACTCAGGGGAAGCTGATAGGTTGATGCTGGATGCACGAGAGAATGTGGGGAAACCATCTTCTTAGCGCAGACAGAGGAGGTCACCCAAGCGGTACACTGGTTACATGGCCCTGGTTGGGGAGTGTGTAGAGTCTGAACCTTATTCATTTGAGGAGGCAGTGCAACAACCAGCTTGGGTTGATGCAATGGTGGAGGAGTACGACTCCATCATTTGGAACTATGTTTGGGATGTTGTTCCAAGACCTTCGGAAAATTCAATGGCGAGTTCCCGATGGCTTTACAAGGTAAAGCAGGTAGCAGATGGCAGTGTTGGGAAACATAAGGCAAGGTTTGTTGCCCGTGGTTTCTCACAGGTCAAGGGGATCGACTACGATGAAATTTTTTCTCCTGTAGCAAGGTACTCATCTATCAGATGGATGTTGGCACTATCAGCTCAGATGGGTTGGAGGATCCATCAGATGGATGTGAAGACTACATTCCTTAATGGGAAGATTGAGGAAGAGGTGTACATTGAGTAGCCGAAAGGTTTTGAGACCTTCGATCATGATTCGCATGTGTGATGACTCAAGAGGGCTTTGTATGGGATGAAGCAAGCACCTCATGCTTGGTACACCAGGATCGACAACTATTTCATGGGTTGGGCTTCACCAAGAGTGAAGCAAATGTGAACCTTTACCACATCATGGTAGAAGGTAAGCCATTGATCATTGTTCTTTATGTTGATGATCTGATTTTGACAGGTGATGATCAGTTGATCAAGTCTTGCAAGGAGGACCTTGCAAGAGAGTTTGAAATGAAAGAAATGGGTCTTATGCACTACTTTCTAGGCGTGGAAGTGTGGTAGAAGGATGGGGAAGTGTTTGTTTCTTAAGGCAAGTATGCCAATGATATACTCAGGCGGTTCCACATGGAGAAGTGCAAGCCCATGCAGACTCCTTAGCTGGTAACTGGAGGAAGGAGGATGCTACTTCAGGTGAGGTAGTAGCTGCTACTATTCATCGATAGCTTGTGGGTTCACTGATGTATCTAGTGAACACACGACCATACTTATGCTTTGTGGTGAACCAGCCGAGTCTAGCTATGGTTCAGCCTACCAAGATGTTTTGGAAGGCATCGAAGCATGTGCTGAGATACCTCAGAGGCACATCTCAGTATGGATTGTGGTATAGATGGACAGAGGGAGTGAAGCTTCAGGTCTTCACAGATACAGATTGGGCAGGGACTCCATCAGACCAGAAGAGTACTTCTGGAGGAATCTTCAACCTTGGTTCAACTAAAGTTTCCTGGTATAGCAGGAAACAGAGGTCAGTTGACAGTTGCACTTAGCTTAGCAGAGGCTGAATACATGGCTGCCAGTCAGGCAACATGCGAGGCCATTTGGATGCAGAAAATTCTAGTGGGATTGTTTGGTCAGAGGATGGATCCAACTGTGATCTACTGTGATAATCAGAGTTGTATCAAACTCTATGAGGATCTAGTTTTTCATGACATGTCCAAGCACATTGATATCCGGTATCATCATCTTCAAGACTGTGTGGTGAAGAGGATCATGTTGTTGCTGTATGTTTCGACCGAGGAACAAGATGCAAATATTTTGACTAAGGCATTGTCAAAATGCAAGTTTGACTTCCACAGAGACATGATTGGGGTGACTGATAATCCATTTCTTGTTGAGAGGGAGTGTTGAAAATAGCAACCAGAAATGCTAAAAATAGATGTTCTAAAAATAGCATTGCTATAAATAGTATTTCGAGATACGTTCCAATTTTAGTTGGTCCTTGAACTAAAATTGAGAATTAAAATTCGAATTTGATCTTAGCAGTTGTTTGTAAAATAATTAATTAATTCATCTTGAGTTAATTAGTTGTAGGAAATCAAACATGAAGTCTATGTGAAGACCTGCAATAGTTTCTCCATTGATTGAGGAAGTTATCCCTTGATTAAGGAGATTAGGATGAGTTGTACTTAGAATTGCAATTAGTTAGCTCAGTTATCTGAGTTAAGTCTAGTTAGATTAGTTCCAACAGTTTGTGGAACTGATTGTGAGTTCAGTTAGTTAATGCATGCATGCATGTAACTACTGCACTTCAGATAACTAAATATTCTCTCATAAATAACTCATGCATGTTAGTTCAATCAGAGACCGAGTTGAGATCAGATGATGGGACAATGTACTATCAGTTGTAGGAATATTCCATTGAGGATATCTCTTGCATGCAGAAGGAATTCATTCCTTGGAGATTGCGTAGTTACTTTTGAGTTTGATGAGTTGTGTGAATGGAACATTCACACAGGTGGCAACATTGGACCCCAGGAGAAACTGTGCAAAGAAATAGGAGGCTTGGAGAGTTGAGGGAAGGCATATGTTGTGTCTATTCAGTCTGTAAGCTGTATTGTAGGATTGTACTGAGAGCTGCATAAATTGTGAGCTAAAGCTTTATGTAATCCGAACATATTTCCACTTGTATGATATTACAAAGATCTGGGTTTTTAGCTGAGGCTTTCCCTAGAGTATTCTTCTATGTTAATATGTGATTTCTTTCTCATTCTCAGTTATATGTGTTCTATTTGATCTTACTCATAATCGATTAAGCTTCCACAAGTTTCTTGTAGAAGTAGATCTTGTATTTTGCTTTAGTATATTGCATAATCTGTTGATCTATAATGAGAATCTCTACAAAATCTAGGTTCATTGTTGTTATTATAATTATTTCTTATAAACGACTTAAATGAGGTTTATGATGAAGTTTACCATGAGTTAATATGTTATAAATTAAATCTTAAAAGTCTTATAAAAATAATTTGTTGAATTTATTTATTTATTGATAAATTAAATTATATTTATTGAATAATATGTTTTTTTTTTTCGTGGAAAAATCAGAATTTTATTCATTAAAAATCATAAAATTACATGTTGTAGATGCTGAAGTGCATATGTAGTAATAATAGGTTCTGATTTCTCAGAATCCATAAAACACTAATCTATTCTTTCTTACCTTTCTTTTTTTCTACTTTTCGGCAACCACCAGTGTTGGGAGTGGATGTTACAATAGACATTTGATTCTCATTAGTATTAACTTGTCCTTCTTTGTTTGAGTTAGATCCTTATGAGCCATGTAATCATTTTCTACCACTATCTTCTGTTGTGTGCCTCCTGGTCTGCTACGGAGTATTGTTGGTCCACTGTATTATTGCTGTGTTGTGCTCTGTGTTGTCCTTCTATGGATTAATCTGTTCAGTCTACTCCATATTTTCTGTAGTATTCTTTGCTATCTCCTCTTCTTCTGCTGTTTAATCTAGATACTCAGTGTGTTTCCATCCTTTTGGTTTTTGTGTTGGTTTCTTGTTTCTTTTGGTGTCTTTTTTTGCATGTGGGTAGGTGCTGAGAAGATAACTTGTTTGTTGACAACCACGACGCCAAAATGCCGTGTTTTCATAATGTAGTGGTTGGTTCCAATGTGTATTGTTATGGATCAGAAGTATGCTGTTGAGTAATCCTTGACTAAGATCTACCTCAACACATATTCAAGCAAAGGTGTAGATGCCTCTTGTGACTCTTTTCGTATCTATCTTGAGAAATTTTCGTAGTGTATTCCCCATTCCTTCTAATACTTTGAGGTGCCAGAAATGTAGTGGGAGATTGTGTATCCTTACCCAGACATGTATTTTTGATACCACCATAGTATTGGCATCAAATTTTGGGAACCAAGGGGACATGAAAAGCCCTGCATTTCCCTAGAATTAAGGTCCCTCATTGAGTGCATATTCCTTGTATTTGACTGTGTTGAATTTGACAATAAAGAAATCCTTAGAGCATAAATGGATATCACAAGTTGTAGTCCATGTGCTATAAATCCATTGATATAAAGTATCTGATTTGGGCCAAAAACCATTAAATCTACATATAATGGCCTTAGTATAGAATTTTGCACACAGTTCATTTACCTCAAGCATAGTGAATGTCAAGGCATGGATATGTGATTTTTGCTCCACTATGTAAGGTCCAAGGAGATCTGGTGTTGGTGTTGATTTGGTGTTGGCTTCTCCCTTTCCTTTGACAACATATTTAAAGTAAGCCTTGCCCTTTGACCTAGATCTATAACATCCTCCTCTCAATCTCAAATTTAGAGTAATGGTTGAATCTGTGACAATTCCATAGTTTTGGATAATGTAATTATCCTGCATAATTTCCCTGCATATAAAAAACTCTGTAAACTTGCAACGATACCTGTATGTGCTTGGATTTCATACTTTAGTTCCTTTATCGTCCTCTTCTTCCAAATTTTCATGCGAACAATCCTTCCTTGCAATTTTTTTTATGAAGATTTGGATCAGTTTTGGGTCTTTTGTGGGAAGATAGGACCTTGACAGTGCTGGATCTATTGGTTCTAATCGATCTAGGAAATGTTGTTCCATCTTCATTACTTGAAGCTGCCTTACTGGATCAGCATAACCAGTGAGAGTATTTTGAATTCCTTCGAGTGTTTCTGATGTGGGTACTACCAGATCCTGGGGCGTGTTGGGCACTGATTTGTGGCGATCATGTTCATTCGTTGGTGCATGTTGTAGATCTGGTCCATTGAGTTGGCATATTCTCATTATCCACCAAGGTCATCATATGTAGGCCCAAGGTATGCCTTAACCTATGGCCTTTTGTGACTCTCTGCCCTCAAACAATGTTGTGAGGCTACATCTTCTCCTTTGATTCCACAGATCTTCAATTTGGCGCCCCATTCCTCGCGCTATGTATAACCCCAATCCTCAAGTGGAGATGAACCCTGAAATTGTGGATCCTTAGGCTGTAGTAACTTCCTCGAGTGCATATCCTCTCCAGGGGTCGTTGATTTAGGAGTATCCGTCCAATCAATAGACCCAGGTATAGAGCTATGTTCTTGATATGGGATATTGTAACTTATCCCCACAAAAGGAGGTCATTCTGTTCCTGGGGAGGTCCAATCGATATTTATCAAATGGAGATCAGTGTCTGTACTTCTCTAGCTTAGTAAAGATAGTCTATGAGTCTTTCTTGGCAGGACTACTTTAAATTTTATTTCATAGGTGTCGGATCTATAATGTATGATGCTAGATCGATCATATACATTCAGATCTAGCCATTGTGCAAGAAGATTTAGTTCCTGGGAGCACCAATTTTGTGAGAGATGGACTAATCTGTAAGCCAGGGTTTGTTTACACATGAGATCATGCAACCATTTTAAAAAACCTTGGTTTTGTGGTAGGTGCTCGAGTTTGGCATAATGAGGTTGTCTCTCGTCAAATCTAAACCCCTTCCCTGTGTTCCTAGATAGGCCAGCTCGCATGATAGAGGCTCTTCGCTAGCGCCCTGAACCAAGTCTACTTCTCTCGCCATATTGACCCCCCTAAAAACCCTCAATGACTCCATACACTTGTTCTCCCACGTTTTTTTCATTGAAGAATATGTTATGTGAGAAAACAAAATAATAAATTATAAACACACATGTTTGTTTTGTGGGCCTTTGTAGAGGCAAGTCGGAGGTCAGGTTGACTATGAGGTTACACATAACTATAGACATATATTTCTTTTGTAGCTCATGCTGAAAGCAAGTCAGAGGTCTATCCCGACTCAGAGGTCTATCCCGACTATGAGATCAATGACCTCTATATACACTCCTGAGTATTGACACTCCTTGACCTATTTGACTCCAACTTTAATACTTCATTTTTTTCAATAAAGAATTGGATAATGGGTTTCTATATTTTAACATTTTATCTTATAAGTATAATTTATTCAAATTATTTTTTATTGATAATAAAAATAAATTATTTGAGTTAATTTTATAAAATAGTATGTAATATGAAGAAAAAAATAATAAATTATAAAGATGCCAATTATACATATACGTTTCTTTTGTGGGCCCTGCCAAAAGAAAGTTGGTGTTCGGGCTGGCTATGAGATCGGTGGTCAACATTGTCTTTTGGACGGTGCTATGACATTTCACGACCAATTGGCGTCTTTGTAAACACACACAACTATATGTATATAATTTTTTGTGGTCCCTACTGAAAGCAAGTCGAAAGATGGATCCTGTTATGAGGTCAAAAGTTGGATTTGTCGATTGAATGGTCTTTGTGGGCACTTTCGACTATTAATAGTCCCAGACCAAATCAGCTGCATTTACAATATTGCATGGAATCATGCTAATTCAATTTGTTTTAAATTTGGAAATTATTTATTTAAATTACAATTTTATAGTACATTTTATATGAAGATCTTTTTTTACTTTGTTTTTTCAGCGTGTTTTTTTATTTTTTATTTTTTTCCTTCGCTTTTTGGGTCCTAGTTATTTTTAATTGTGGCAAGTGATTAAATTTTTAGTTTTATTTTTTTTTACTAAAGAATGAATTGTCAGTTTCAAGTGAGTGTTTTGATTATTTTTGATTAACCTTTATAAAAGTAAAAGGGCTTTGTTTTAAAGTGATGTCAATGAGAATTTAAATTTATTTTTTTTTAATTATTTTATTCATATTTTTGTAAATTAAGTATTGAAATATTAGGTAATCAATTAAATTTAAAATAATTATATATACGATAATTTCATATATAATATATATATATATATTAATTATTATATATAAATATTTCATTTAATATAATATATATATATATATACTCATAATAGAAAATTTCAATAATGTTTTTTTTTTTAATGATTAATAAGCTAAAATGCTTTGTACAAATTTTTTATTTTTTTATATATATTAAATAGATATTTAATTATTATATTAAGTTGTTTTATATTTTCTTATTTTAAATTCCATGGATGTTAGAATTGTTTATTTAGCTAGTATTCTTAGCTAAAATTGTTTTGTATTGTAATTATTATTATTTAGTGATGTATAGTTAGAAATATGTTATTATTTTCATTAATTTTTTTTGTGAATCATGATGTATTGTTTGATATTAAATGAACATATGTTATTGGAAAAAATAAGAAAAGTTTGATTTGAACAAAAAGAAATGTAGAGTCCTGGATACAAATTGTTAATACAAATTATTCTACCTAAGTGTTTTATGTATATAGATCATGTATTTATTTAATGATTTCATAATGTTTGTAATGGACCTTTGAAATATATATTTTTAGGATTCAATAAAGTAATTTTCATATTAGGTGGGAAATATTTGACTTTGCATGAGCTTTTAATTTTATAGGTATGGGATTGTAATGATTAGGATGTTCTAGACATTTGTACAGTTTTGAATTTACTCTAAGTTAAGTGCTAAATACTTTTATGAGGGCAATATCTAAAACTTGACATATTTTTTAGAAAATTTAAATGAACTTTATTGCTATACATTAATTTGGAATTAAATTACACGTTATTTATGGCTAGATTGCAAGTTAATCTTTTAATTTTTTTTTTGAGTTATGGAGTAATATTAATGTTTTATATAACAACTATGTGTGTGTGTGTGTTTTTTTCAAAACAATTGGATAGCAATAAAAAGACAAATGGGAACTAGAAGGCATTAAAGAACGTTACAACCTTTGTTATTTGCAATTGTGGTGTTTAATAGTATTTAATGTCTAAACACTTAAATACAATTATAATAGTTTACCATTATAATCACTGGAGGTGTAGGTACCAAAAAAAAAAAAACTAAAAAACTTTACAATGCACTCGTACGACTTTATAACAAAGATTTTCAAAGTGACCCTTTGAAAAAAAAAAGGTCTAATACTTGCATTTACTGGCAAAGTTGCATATATTGCACATGGTGTTACAATCCATTCAACTTTTCATTTTCCAATTTCACCATGTCACATGGTTCCATTGGCTTCTAACACACTCGATGTATTGAGCAAAGAATACAAACAACTTAAATTTATGTTGATAAATGAGGCTTCATTAATTAGGTCACGATTGCTTTATAGCATTGACAACTGACTCTGCGAAATTATGCATACTCCAGCTTCCCCATTTGGGAACCTTGACATAATATTCTATGGTGACCTATGTCGAGCACAACCTGTATGTGATTGTTAGATACTTGAACAACCTCATCTTAAAGGAACTAGTGCTCCTTACAATTTTTGGAAAGAAAATGTGAAAAATTATGAACTAAAACAGGTAATGTGACATGACAATAAACAATCTATATCCATCTTAAGCAAAATTAGGACATGTTCACATACTAATGATGATCTTACATTCTTGAACAAACATTGTTATAGAGTGGTACCAAATGATCCAACTTTTCCATACCTGTTTTATTTAAACAAGAATATACATGAACATAATGAAAGAATGTTGTCTCTCATTGACAAAGAAGCAATTATATTAAATGCATATGATAGAACAATTGACTCAACAATCATAAGTCGCAATAAACATATCAAATTGTAGTTTCCATCTTCTATTGTGTTGAAAGAAAATATGCTTGTTGAACTAATTGGCGAAATTACAATATTTAGGATTGCTTGGTGAATGGCGCTGAAGGAATTTTTAGAGCATTAACAACATTTGAAAATGGTGCAATTTGGATCGAATTTGTTGATGTAGCTATTGACACTATTCAACGGGAAAAAATGACGCATTTGTACAAAGACGAAATGATGTTTACATGGGCACTTGTTATTAGAGTTTGTAGGAATAATGAATCAAACAACATAATTAGTTTTACAAGAGAACAATTTCTTGTTCAACTAGCATGTGCACGAACTATACATCGATCACAAGGATTAATAATGTACAAATTGGCTTTTGAGCCAAAATGGGTTAGGCAACATGGACTTGTTTATAATGCACTTTCTCGTGTCAAAGATATTAAGTCTTTGTATTTATTAAACAAATTGGAACATAGTAACTCTTGTCTCAATGACAAAGTTGCTATTGATCTAAATAGACTTGGAAAAATGTCTCCTATGAGATTGAATATAACATATATCAAAATAATACAATTGACGATTTAACAATATGTTCATTGAACACTCGTAGTTTGTCATTACATTTCAAAGATATCGTTGCTGGCTATGATCTAAGGAGTGCTGATATTCTTTGTTTCCAAGAAACAAAAGCAAAATCACCTCCATCAAATCCATTATTTTCTAGCAAATATGACTAGATAAATTTATACCATTTACATGGAATTGTCACATATTATAGAAAAAATATTGTGGTTGAGAATCATTTCAGTTATACAAATGATCAAATTGAATCAACAATTGCAACATTCCATGTTGAAAAAAAACCATTATAGTTTCAAATGTATATATTGCACCAAATGAAAACATTGAAGAAATAATTAATTTCATCAAATTCATTTTAGAGAACACATGTAATAGCTACCCAATTGAGCTTGTTGGTGATTTCAATTTGGACATGTTGTAAACTAGCCATCAACAAAAAAAACTACTTTCATTTATGCAAAATAATGGCTTCAATTTTCATACAAAAAAACCAACAACGGACTATAGCTCAATGCTATAACACTTTTGGACAAATCTTTCAGCTAATACTATCTCTTTCCATGTCTTTGATGCTTATTGGACATATCATCATACAATTTGTCTTGCCATATCTTTGTTGTCACCCTGAGTCATTTTTCCAATGTTCGTATTTCACAGTTTCATTGTTGGCTTGTCACAATATTTGTCACATTTGCAAATGTGCACCTTTGACATATGCCTTTATTTGCAAATATTCAAAAACAACTAAATTCTACACAACAAAAAACATGAAAACAACAAAAACATGCAAATATAAAATTTTGGTAAGTCTTTGAACCATGAACATAAATTTTTCGTATTTGTATTGTGTAACTGTAAAGTTTTATGCGATGCTTGGTATGCAATTTGTGCATTTTCATTCTAACTTTGTTTCATTTTGCTCCATTTACTAAATAATATTATTTTCTTTAACTTGTAGTTCATATTTCATTATTTCTTGTACACCTACTTTTCATTAAAAAAAAAAAGAGGTGCCCATCGTAATTCTTAATGGTACATTTCCAAAAGTGAATTATGTGTAAATTTGTTAATGAAATCTATAAAACATTTTCTTTGTTGTAACTTATGCACGGTTACTTCATAGCCACCAAAAATGGCTAATAGTACAATAAAAATAGAATTCATGTATATATAATTTATCATTGTAAAGTATACATTGTTTTAAATGTTCTTTATACACTTGTCTCTTATTTGACGACTTGCATTTTCGTTTTCTGGAAAAGATTGGTTTATTCATTTTGAACGATAACATGGAAACATCTAGCTCTAACAAACAAATATTGGAAGAACAAATGGTGAAAAATGAGAATCTAGAAAGGTTAGGTTTGTGCTGCATTGAATGTTTATATAATCAAATGACATGTCTGCATTTAATCAATGTTAATGTTTTTTGAAGCATGTTGTTTTCTTTTTACTTTGCATATAAGTAGAGCAAAAACAATGGAATCAACATCCTCATCAACCTTGAAATATGTTCAGAAACATATGCAAATTTTTTTGAAGGCGATATATTGGTTATTTATGGGCCAAGACAAACTAAAAGTACTAACTCTCCTACAAAGGCGCGATTGCTCCACCCTGATTTGGTTGATAGCCATGACTGACTGACTATGACAGTGAACATGGGCGACAATCTTATATAGAATTTCGAAAACATGTTTATTGTTAGAAATAATGTTCGAATTACAATTTTTTCAATTAAAAACAAGGGTATTTATGAACAAAGAGACGTAAAATGTTGCATAAATGTTACAGGACAAAACCATGGTTGAACCAATTGCAAAATGTTGAATCATACTCAATATGCATCACAACAACACACACACACAATATATATATATATAATATATATATATATATATATATATATTATATATATAATATATATTATATAATATATATATATATATATATATATATATATATGCGAGAGGTATGTGTTTTTTTAGGCACTTATTACCTATTATTTAAACATTGTTGGAAAGTTTTATGAAATAATTTTTGAGTACACTGTTGGGCCACTAATTTGTCATTATTATTATCACCTTTTAACGTCTATTTCATCCATTTCTACCATTCTTTATCATGTTATTTATTGCAATCTATCATATAATTCCATTTTATAGTTATTTATGCTCTTGTGAGTAAATAATACTTGTTCTCCTTTATTTTTAATAAATTGATGATTATTATGCATGATTTCTCCATTGATGGTTTATTAATGATTTTTTTATAATATCACTCACTATTTAGCCTCCAATATCTCTTCTATATTGCAAATTTGATCTCCAACTCATAATCAAATATTCCAACTCAGAATTTCGTTGGGATAAAAAGCGACAATTTTCTGTTGGACGTTTTGGGCAAATGAATATGAATCTTGAAAATCCGAGACATGGGTTTTGTGTAGAATGGACCAAATTTGTTTCTACGTGAGCAGTTTTCCAAAATTCAGTTTGGATTGAGAGAAACACAAGTTTCTTCGAAGACAATTTTCTTAGATTCCTGTTGTGGCCATTTTCCAAATTCTTCCAATTGTAATACCAAATTCGACTTGTTCGTGATGAATGTTGATGGAAAGATTTTTTAGATCTGATATTATTTATTGATATTATGTAATAAATCCAAATTTGTGTTTAAATGAAAACAAAGATCAAAAAGGGGGAGATGGGAGAGAAGGAACAATTTTTGAATTGGAGGCAAAGCTAAGAACTTCAATTTTATGTAATTATTTCTCACATATATTTTAATGAAGAAAGTTATCCATTGAGTTCTACATCTGTTATTTGTAATCTTATTTGAGTTATTTCTCAAGGCAGAACTGAGTCTTGGGCAGTTGGGCCCACTACCTTAGATGAGGTGTTGCCTTGAACATCTACAATAGTTTAGTTGTGTGCTTGTTTCTTTGAATTTCAATCGTTGTTCTGTAAAGTAAATTTCCTTTTATTTCAAGTAATTTGTTGGTTGTTGCATTTTTTAGATTTGTTGTTTCCTACAATTTCTAGATTTCTTTTAATTTGTTGCTCTAGATTAACATTTGAATTCTATTGAGTGCAATAGGTTAAATTTCCAATTATGCAAGGTATGGTTTAATTGAGTATTGATTCAAACCATGTGATTAGCATTATATATATATATATATATATATATATATATATATATATATATATATATATATATATATATATATATATATATATATTGTCATTTAATTTTTGCTTTTTAAATTAGTATTGTTATTTAAGTCTTACATTTTATTTCTTGTTGAATGAGCTTGGTAGTGTGGAACACAATCATGTAGAACGAGCGTTAGTTATTGCTAGTCACTTGCATATATTTTCCGATTGCCTTGAAATAAAAAGACGATCCTTGGGTTGATAATTAATGTCTAGGTGATTAGTTGTGTTTTTATTTATCAATTAACTTGCCCAACATACACTTATATGCCATTTGATGTACTCAATATACCAGTATTATGTATCTACATAATCATCATACAACTAATATTGCACTCATTTCTGGAACTAAAACTAATCTACATGTATTGCACATTTTAATATTTTAATGTTAATACTATAATTAATCTCACAATGCATAATTTTCCCTTAGTATTTTTGTGATTTTCAATCTTAGTATTTGTTTTATCATGTGGTTTTGCAAATAATTCATTCTGCTACCTTTCTTATGGGTTCCATGTTATATTGTTCTTTTTCTTGTAGGATGGTACAAGTTGTTACACTAGCTCATTGAATCCAGAGACTAGAAAAACAATAATAATGTGAAACTAATTTCTAGGTAAACTAGGAAGTCATAAATATCATGTTTTACTCTTGTCCTTTTTGAACTTTTTTGCTTTACATTGATGCTAAGGTATTTCTTACACAAGACAAATTATGATATATTGATTTTTGCACTAGGCCCCTACAAGGTCTCCCTATGTGCTTTGGCTCGATACTGATATATAGTGAAATCTAACTATTGTTATTGTAATAAAACAACAACAAAAAAGAAAACATGCTTTCATGTACAAAGTAAAAACTTCTCTTTGTCACATATTAACCAATCTATACATGGTTATGTTTGATCTGTGCTTATGTTGTCTTCGTTGCCAACCTTGTAGGAAATTTCATGATTCTCGAACCCTAGAACTACCATGTGATCTAGATACTCTTCTATTGTCCTTGTTGTTAGCATAACAAAATTTGCAGGTTTGCCTTGTTTTTCATATCTCTCTTTGTATTTTCTCATTGAATTTTACTAGAGGTATAGAAATGGCATTTCATAAATGAGCTATGAATAAATAAATGAAAACGTTGATTAAAATTAAGTTAATCTAAGGAACCTTGGACATACAAAGTATCTTTATGCAACCCTAATCAAAGTGCTAATTAATAAATTTTTGTTAACAAATGACACAACATATATCTTCCAATCATCGAGAAATATTCCATTTTCCTGCTCCTTTTCCAAGATTATGATTGAAATAAAGACAAATGTTATCAATGCTATTACCTTTCATGTCCCCGATCAATGTTCATAGATTTTTTCTTGTTGATTTTGTAGTTATGCATTGTGCAAGATAATAAAAAATCTGTGCCATCGGTGAGGAAACGAGTTAAAAAAATGATAGCTATGATATATGTGGTGATCTTAGATATACTTTCCTTTGTTCAGACATTCAGAATCCAAAAAATTCGTTACTCATTTTTCCTTGTTATTTTGATACCGTTCTTATTCATTGCTTTCACTGCAATATCACTACACATGATACAAGTGTCTTCAAAGTATTTTGTTGCAAAAATATTTTTGAATGATTTGGAAAAAAATCAAAACAACCTTGTATTTTAATTGAAGGAATAGTTCTATGTATAGCAAGTATATAAAATGCTTTTAGCTGCTTGAATAGTTTTTTTTTGTGGTTACCAAACACAGTCTACATTAGTAACTTTAATTATGACACATGTAAACAATTCTTTAAAAATTACCAAATCTAGCCTTGATCGCTAGTTTCAAGTAACTAGAATTGAAAAATTTATTTAGACTTGTACTAGTCGAGTCTTTATTGATAATATTAAGTAAATAACACATAAGAACTAAAGGTAGAATTGCATATGTCAACTATTTTTCATTATCAATTGTAGTTAACACATGAGCATAAATTAATTGAACACAATAAGAATAAAGACCTTGTGTATTACTACTAATATTCTTTGTGATTCGAAATAAAAAAAACAATACTCATTCATTGTGTGATACATGTTTTGTAATTTTTTGATACACAAGATATTATTTAAAAATTGAGGAAATCACTTGCATTCCTATTATCAGGTTTACAAGAAACCCTTTTTCTTTTGTGCATCACAAAATTGTTAAAAAAAGGCATTAAACAAATTATTTGTTTTTTTGAAGACTTAAGTTGGGGAATCGATTGAGAAATTTTGTAAAAAAACTTAACCTCTAGACTACTCGACCTTCCAACCACGCGACTAGAAATTCGGGAGGACCGGGAATTTTATTATAAATAATCCGAGCAACCTCTAGACCCCAACATTTCCCAAACTCTAAAATATCCAGCCTAATGAAACCACTCGACTATGCTATAGTCAGGGTAGGGATATAATCGGTGAATCACAAAACAAAAAGAACGTTTGACTGTCGATCCTCTCGATTGTATGAATGAAACGATAAATACAAATGCTGACTATAGTATAGTCGAAATCCATAAATAATAAATTGATCATAAAATAAGAAAACACTCGATTGGATGACCGCCTAACCTCCGATCCGTCTGATCATGTGAATAAAATACCTTTTTTGTTGATTTGTGTGTAATGTGTTTTTTAATAAATATTTTGAAATTTTGCATTTCAAATTCAAATGATTATTTGTTAAATCAATAATATTTTTTTTAATGCTTTCTCGATTCTCAGAAACGAAAATAGTTGGCCTGTTTACAAGGAATTTATGCACAAATTCATTGGCATTCTCACATTTTTCTAGACAAGATTTTAAGATTTAGGGTGTTATGCCTAAATGGTATCTTCTGAAATATTGTTTAGAGAAAATTTGAATTAAGTAAATTGAGTAGCAGTTCCAAAAATCTCTTTGTAAGCATAAGCTCATTTGTTTTAGAGATTTCTCAACATAACCCCATATGTTGTATTGGCATTTATAGGTCATAAAATGCCAAAAGAACAAAATCTCTAGTAGTAAATTTAAGATTTTAAGGTCTTTTGGTTGAATGTTGTTCTATTATCTCTTGTTCGAAGAAGTATTGAATTGAGGCAACACAGTACCATTTTAAAAAAATCTTGTGTAATTATAATGTTATTTTTTTTACAAATTGCTGAATTCAATTCCAAATTTTGAATAGTCAAAACTTATATATGCATTCTTAATTTTTACATCTCTTAAAATGCCAAAAAATGCAAAATCTCCAACTGCAAATTTAAGATTTTAGGGTGTTTTGGTTGCATGCTCATTCGTTAAGTCCTATTGCAAGAATCACTTAATTAAGGAAACATAGAACCATTTTCAAAAAATTCTAGCTAAGAATAACGTTATTTCTTTTACAAATTATTGAATTTAATTTCAATTTTTAAATAACCAAATTTGATATATCCTCTATTACTGTTTACAGGTTATATAATGGGAAAAAAAAGAAAATCTGCAACGATAAAGAAACAAATAGAGAAAATTAAAGAAAATATTAAGAGCATGGATGTTGGACCAACACAACAAGTGGAATTCACCACATTAGTCATGTCATATTCAACCGACAAGATGCAAAAAATAGGTACTATGCCTTGGCATGAGATATTTTAATTCTTTGAGCAAAGAGAATGATTAAAAAGGCTAAGAGATACCGAAACAAATAACAGACAGTTTGAAGCAGTCAAAGCAACAGAGTTACATAAAGTAGCAACTAGGGCTAGAATGTTTCCCTATTATGACATGATTTCATGGATTCTCTCTCGCACTTATATTAAAACCAGAACAATATCTGACCATCAAGAAATTGTGATAACTTCCTAGAAATATGAAGTGTTATCAGCCATATATAAGCTCAGTCCCTTGCAAATCCCACTCAATTTTGAGTTCCTTCGCAAGTTTCAAAGTACTGTCTTGAAGAATGTCAAGAGAATTATGATATAGTAATTAGAGGATCATTGAGAAAATAAGCAGAAGGTTTCAAGATCAAAGGAAAAAAGGACTATCCAATAGCTATTTTCAAGAAGCCTATTAGATTTCTTATTAAAATGCTGAGCAAAACAAGATCCTGATCATTGTAAAATTAAATGGATCCAAATAATCCATATCACTTTGAATGAGGGGAAATGCCTAAAATGGGTTGATCGTGTTGGAAATACTGAGAGGGGGGGGTGAATCAATATTTTTTATTTATTATTTTATTTTATTTTTTTTTATTTATTTATTATTATTTATTATTATTATTTATTTTTTTTATTTTATTTTTTTTCGACTATTATTTTACCAGTTACAACATATATATATATTCAGAACACAAGATGAACAACAATAATAAATGCTTTTTTAAATATAATCTTTGCAGTAAAATAGATACAATATATAAGTGGTTGCAATCAGTTGCCAAGCTCCAACTTAGACTTTGGTGAGGCTCCAACCTCCACAGCACAAACTCTATTTTGCCAAGACACCAATCTTGGAGATAGAAGCACCAACTCCCAAGGACTTCAATCCTTCCATTCCCTGAGACACCAGTCCTAAAGACTCCTATCCTTCCTACTTCTGAGGCACCGACCCCAAGGACTCCTATCCTTATAGCTTTTGAGGCACCAGCCCCAAGGACTTTAATCCTCCTTACTTCTGAGGCACCAGCCCCAAGGACTCCTATCCTTCTTTATTCTGAGGCACCAGGCCTAAGGACTCCAATCTTACTTACTTCTGAAAGGGTTCTGACCTAATCTTGTCAAGGTTCATTTGATAGTAATGTTCCGGTCTCAAAACTCTTCTCTATTGAGTTTTTTCTATTTATAGCTTCATTGTAGTCTCCAATTTACAACATCAATGACAACCAGTCTTCTTATGAAGTAGTCTTCACAACTTTGCACATTTCCCACACATAGTCTCCAATAGCCTTCATGCTCTCTGATAATGTCTTCACACAACTTTAGTCAGTCTACTGTTAGCTGCACTAAGCTTTGCATAAAGAACAACTTATGGTTCAAGCTTATGTTCTCTGCTAGCTACTTCTCCCCTTCGACTGTTTGCTATCCTGTTGGCCCTTCGGCCCTCTTTCTATTCTACTGGATCTTCTTGCTGCCTCTGTCTCCTCCAGCTTATTTTCCACAACGTTTTAATAGGCTTCAACAACACTCACATCGCCCTGTTCTCTTCTTTTTCTGTCTTTTATTTATTCCTCATGCTTTTGTCTCCTGGTTTCCTCTCTTCGCTGGCCCTTTAGCTTCCTCCTCAGTCTCTGTGGTTTTCTCTGTTTCTTCATGCTTGCCAGCACTCCTGAGACACATTACTTCTTAAGAGAGGTCCACAAATACACATAGAAATAATGTCTTACGTTAAACTGTAACAACGCTCCTTTTTACAATAATTTCAAGCATACACAGAGATGACTCTATTTAACAAACAACCACGTCCCAATCACAATCGCAATCGGATTGATTCAGCCTCCTGAACTATAGTTCAGGCCTCTTGAACTATCGAGAGCGTTATTGTATGCATTTCTGCCTCAGAGGCCCATGCACAACAAATATCAGAGAGATAATGGTCTTCCCCTTTCGGGACCCAAAAACCCTTCAAAATGTTAAAATTGTGATTTTCCAGCTTTTACACAGTTATATGGCTTTTACAGCAGATCCAGATCTGATTGATTGGACGGTCAAGATCCAATCGCACTATCGACAATCGACATCACAAATCTCTCAACTATCAGTGCTTTTCCTTTGGTCCGATGCGATATCACTAGTTTCTATCGGCAATCCATAATAGTCGCTTCAATATATTTATATATTCCACTCTGATATGCTGATGCGATACAAATCGACAATCGCAAGTCGTAAGGGTTTGGGCCGCTCCACTTAAGCGATACAATAACACCGCCGAATGTGACATAACAATAGGGTGTGATTAAATAGGACCATCAGATCCACATACTTTATCACAATCATAGGTTTTAATGTGGTAGGGCCTTTACCTCTCACGATACATAATCCTGACATGGCGGACGTGATATTGAATTGCAATGTATTGCAATGGTCCCATGGGTCCACGCATATATTATCGCAATTGGAAGTTTTGGGGGTGACACTTAATAGAACCTGCTGATATAATATATTGCTCCGCCTCTGATAGTGTATTTGTAATATATATGCTTTGGCCTCCATTTGCGCCTTCGATAGTGTTAAGCGCATATATGTATGGCTTTTGCCGCCATATGTATGTTTATGCCACAGATAGCGTTAAAACATATATATGGTTTTCTTTGGCCTCTGTTTGCATTAAATGCATATATATATGGTTTTCTCCTTCGATAATTTATTCTGCGCATACAATATAAACTCTACCTTTTCTACTCTGTTAGTGTATTTGCATATGTGTCTAAGTCTTCCGCCTTCGATAGTGCATTTGCTAGCATATAACTCTTTTGTGGCCTATACGGCTCCTAATGGCTCTCGATAGCTTTGTCTACTTCCTCTATGGCTCCGATAGCACTGTTTGCTTCCCCCCATGGCTTTGTTTGCTCCCTTCAATGGCTCTGTTTATATATTGCTTCGCTGGCTTTGTTTGTTCCTCTGTTGCTTCGATGGCTGTTTGCGTCCTCTGTTTGCTCCTGTAGTTCTGATAACTCTGTTTGGCATATATATATAATATATATGTATTATATATATTATATATATATATGGCTCTTCCTGTAGCTCCTCTTGGTTCTTCTTGGGTATGTATTACATGCAATGCTCCTTCGATATGTCTCCTCTTGCTCTGATATGCCTCCTTGCTATATGGTTCCTCCTATAACTCCTCTTGCTCCAATGTGTCTCCTTTGGATTAGCAGTGTCTTTTAAAGACCTCCTTGCATATATGAATGCATCTCTTGCTCTGATATCCTGTAATATGCTTTGATATGCCTCCTCTGGTAACTCCTCTTGCTTATGGCTTGGCTATCTTGATGGCCTTGCTCCTGTCTCTTTATGGATCTGTTCTGCTTCCCCTTGGTTCCATATCATCATCTAGTATCTAGAATATTTCCATATTGACATCAATGACAACCTAGGTCAACAATCTCTCCCTTTTTTATTGATGGCAATACTCTTCTTCTCTCCCCCTTTGACATCAATGGAAAAGGAGTGCTCTTGGAATCCCCCTATCAACCTGCTTCTGTTCTTCATGAATGGTAGATCTTCATGGGTTTGTGACTCCCCCTGTCATAGTGCTCTTCTTATTTTTACTCAAGATAGAAGGATTTATGCTTTATCATCAATTTGCACATTATTCCCTCTTCACGTCTCAGATATACTTTATCATGGCTTCTACAATACTTAAAGGTTCTCTACTTCAATGCTTACAATCAGATTTCAAATATCTATACACCAAGTGTCCAAGTCCAGGATTTTATGCTTCAATCCATATTGTTGTTTCCACAGGCAGAATTGAGAGACCTTCATAGTTTGAATCTAGAGAGACTGCCATCGATATTGTCTTTCTTGTTGTCTTTCTTCAGATCTGAGTTTCTTTCTGTCACTGTGCTTCTCCTTGAGTGACTGCCATCTAGTATTCAATCATCATTGCATTTGGACAAAATTGTGAGGAGTTGTGCCTTACTATTGCTATATTTCTTAAGTGATCTGTATCAGCTTAAGTTATGCTTGACTGCACAACATTCTCCTTCCTATGAGCCATCTTTTCCTTGTGTTATTGTACATGTCTCTGCATGTTATTTCTGCTAGCAGATTTAGATATACAATCTGTGACTGTCTTTTAAAAATCATTTTGCTGATTTTCATTTATTTGCAATGCTTCAATTTGTTATATGCCGCCAGCTACTCTTAATTCAAACTCCATTCCAGATGTATCTGTTTGTTTGAAGAATGCCTCTATTAGTGTCCAAAATTGATCTATTCTCACATTAAATTCCTGAGTTAAGACATAAACTTATGTGATAACAACAACATGGTTGTTGTAGAAATTTTGAATAATTTAACACATATTCAACAGAGATTATCCTGATCATGTACTATTGCAGAAAACATACACAATACATAAGCTCCTCTACGTTGATCATCAATATAGCAGCATCAATAACAAAAAAACATCAAGAGCATTCACACATTAACACAGTATGTATCCCGGGGAAAGCATCTCGCTAAAAACCCCAACTATCTGTATATTAATGATTGATTCATGTAACATTACACAGCATAATACTTCTCACAAGTATCTCCACCTCTGTTACACACAATACAGCTCAGATCTGAATCAATCACTGGCTCAAATCTCCTTCGCTGCTTGCCTGCCTCCGCTGCTCAAGAACTGATGATAATTCCAAGGCAACCACGTATTTACTTGGCAAAATCACGTGAGCACAAGCTACAATGTGGGCCTACAATGTGGGAAACTCATTGGCATACTCAATCCCCTGATTTGTGCAAGATCTGGTGCACAACTATAGTCACAACTGATAGCAATCTGATTCTCTAACACCTGTCCCTGCTGAACTGAACATGCACTGACATGCAACTGAGTTAACTGATGTATTCATTAGTTGTATTATGAGTTAATAACTTGTGAATTAAATTAATAACTAATTCACCCAACTCATCTCTAGTCTATTTGCCAGTTAGACTAAATACAACCAGTTTAACAAAGCTAAACTGAACACAAC
>APFE030570102.1:2390-23625 GCA_000404065.3 Pinus taeda
GAGTCAAAGTTCTTTCTCAGCTCCAGTAGTATTGGTGCACAAGAAGGATGGATCCTGGCGCATGTGTCCAGATTATAAGGAGCTCAACAAGCTCACTATTAAAGATAAGTTCCCCATTCCTGTCATTGATGAATTACTGGATGAATTGCATGGATCAATTTACTTCACCAAGTTGGACCTTCGTTCGGGATATCATCAAATAAGAATGAAGACTGAAGACATTCCAAAAACAACATTTAGAACTCATGAGGGTCATTATGAATTTTTGGTCATGCTTTTGGCCTTACCAATGCACCTTCTACATTTCAAGGTTTGATGAATTCCATTTTCAAACCCTTCCTTAGAAAATTTGTGTTAGTATTTTTTGATGATATACTAATCTACAGCAAGTCTTGGGAGGATGATGTTGAACATGTTGACAGGGTGCTACAACTATTGGAGGAGAAACAATTATATGCAAAAAGATCCAAATGTTCTTTGGAGTACAAGAGGTGGAATATCTGGGTCATATTGTATCTCATGAAGGAGTTAAGGTAGACCCTAGCAAAATTAAAGCCATTAAGGAATGGAGAATCCCCACATCCCTAAAGCATCTGCGAGGATTTCTCGGGTTGGGTATTATCGCAAGTTTGTTTAGAATTATGGGAGAATAGCAGCACCTCTAACAACATTATTGAAGAAAGATGCATTTTCATGGACTCCGGAAGCAACAAAGGCCTTTGAACATCTTAAAGAGGCAATGTGCCAAGCATCGGTCTTAGCTACATCGGACTTCACAAAAACCTTTATTGTGGAATGTGATGCTTTGGGAAATGGAATTGGTGTTGTTCTAATGCAAGATGAAAGACCCATTGCTTTTGAAAGTCGTCCAATCAAGGGAAAGTTTTTACCAAAGCTATTTATGAGAAAGAAATGTTGGCAATACTCCATGCACTTAAGAAATGGCGACCCTACCTAATGGGAAGACACTTCAAGGTAAAAACGGATCATGATAGCCTTAAATACTTTTTAGAACAAAGATTATCTCTCTGAAGAGCAACAAAAGTGGGTCACAAAGATGTTGGGTTATGACTTTGAAATCATCTACAAAAAAGGGAAGCAAAATGTGGTGGCAGATGCACTCTCAAGAAAGGATGAGGATGTGGAAGCATTGTTGTGGACCATTTCTATTATCCAACCAGATTGGATAAATGAAGCAAGGGAGGAATGGAAGAATGACAAAGAAGTGTGGGCACTTCTTCGAAAGTTACAACAAGATTCCAGTATGTCTGATACATTTAGCTAGAAAAATGATTCGTTATGGTACGAAGATCGCCTATACCTTTGTAAGAATTCCCAGCTAAACAAAAGATTCTTATGGAATTGCACACTTCTCCCTTAGGAGGGTACTCAAGATTTTTAAAAACTTACCACAGGGTTAAGAAGGAATTTTTTTGGGATGGCCTTAAATTAGATATTCAAAATTTTGTGGCAGAATGTTTGGTTTGCCAACAAAATAAAGTTGAAACAATTAAGACACCGAGTCTATTACAACCTTTATCCATTCCAAGCCAATGTTGGCAGGAGGTTTAAACGGATTTTATCACAGGTTTACCCAAGTATGAGGGAAAGAGTGTCATCATGGTGGTAGTTGACAGACTTACCAAGTACACACACTTTTGTGCATTATCACATCCATTTAAAGCCAGTACCGTTTCTACTACATTTATGGAAACAATTCAAAAGCTACATGGAAACCCAAAGATTATTGTAAGTGACAGAGATCCTATTTTCACTGGAAATTTTTGGACAGAATTATTTTCTTATCTTGGTACTTAGTTAGCTCATAGCTCATCTTATCATCCTCAGTCTGATGGGAAAACTGAGATAGTAAACAAATGTTTGGAGGGATATCTTCATTGCTTTGTATCTGATAAACAGACACAATGGGTCAAATGGTTGCCTCTGGCTGAATGGTGGTATAACACTTCCTTCCATACAACAACAAAAATGACCCCTTTTATGACACTTTATGGATATCAGCCATCGTCCATCACATCATATTTAAGAGAAAATTCTAAGGTTCAAGCAGTGGAACATCACATCGAACATCAACAACAAGTCCTCCAAATCTTAAAGGATAACCTCGTGTTGGCATTGAATAGAATGAAACAACAGGCAAATCAACATCGCAACAAAAGAAGTTTTGATGTAGTTGATTGGGTATTTCTACGACTACAACCATATAAACAAATGTACCTCAAGCAAGATAAGAAGGATAATAAATTATTACCAAAGTATTACGGTTCGTACAAGGTGTTGCAAAAGATTGGTACTATGGCATACAAATTGGAGTTTCCTACAGCATCTAGAGTGCACCCAATTTTCCATGTTTCATGTTTAAAGACAGTTATAGGCGACAAACTCCCAGTTCAAACAATATTTCCAGAACTTGACAAGGAAGGAAAAATTATATTGGAACTAGAAGCTATCACAGAAACAAGTACTCGACAACTACGAAATCAATCAATTTAAGAGTATCTCATCAAGTGGAAGAACTTATCCGCTAAATATTCCACATGTGAGGATGATAATTTTATACAGAAGCATCTAGAACTACTCAAGCGTTGAGGAAAACACTTTTTTGAAGGAGAGGGGCATGTTAGGTCCCTATAATACTAGTGATTGCCCCATTACTATTGTAGTTGTATCCCTTATTAATATTGTTGTGCCCTTATTGTCCCCATATTTTTATTACTGTGCCCCATAGAACACCTCTATTGTTATTTTTGTGGCTTTATATTATTATTGTTAGGTCGGCTGGGTTATATTGTGACTCCTTAGACTCCTATATGTAGAAAGGAGGTTTTCTCATTTGAATCATCCAAGAATTGTTCATTAATGTAATCTAAAGGAGGTTTCCCCCTCAAAGAGGCTGAATTCTAAGGCGTTGATCGATCTTTTCTATCTTTTCTTGAGCTGGTTTCATAACAAAAATGGTCATGTATGCTCTATATCAACAGTATTCTATCCTTGTCAGATCATTTTATTGGTCTCACTCTCTATTCAAACCACTTAAGAACCAACTTATGTGCATGTGATGCAATATGAGCTATTCAGAGTAGCAATAATTTTTTTCTTTTACCAATGGATATTTTACATTAAGGGTATTTTCCACTACACCATATATTTGAGGTCTTGATCTTATGCATCCTTTACAAGTTAATTCTCAAGGTGTTCATTCATGTGATTATAACCCATGTATATTTTCAAATAAGACGATGTTTCTTGGCTCTAAGGTTATGCTAGAGGAGCATACACAAATAAATTATGGCAAGTAAATTTCCAATGGGTCTCATGGTCCATTCACTACCAAATCATCAAACAATTTATCCATAAGGAATATTTGGCCTATGATTGAGATATGGTGACCATTTTGAGGATTAGTGCATTAGGGATGGTCCTTTGGGTCTAGATCATTATTTGGTATCAAATTCTAGAATCTAATGCCAAACCAGTTAACTCTAAGGATCACGGGCTACACATTGTGCCAAAAATCACCACATATGCCTTAAATTGGTAGTATTTAGCATACAAGTGAGATGTGGACAACATTATGGAGTTTCAAACATCATGAAGAGTCCTCAAGACTTCATTGCTGGTATAGCATTGAACTTACTACATAACCTTTTTCTCTCAAGCTCATGGCTATATAAGGGGCCCCATATAAACACAAAAGTGAACCACAAATAATATTTGACTTATTAATGGGATATGGTCCATATGCCAAAATTTTGCACACTATGAATGATTCTTAATGCATACAAAATTAATCAAGGTCAAATGCAAGAGTCTTAGGCCATAACATTTTCCTTTGGATCTCATGGGGTATAGGTTGGATTATTACAAAACTGAAGTATAGATGATCTAGTTGGATCTCTACAAACATACCACTGGCATGGTAAGAAGAATCAAAGCTCAAAGTGGTAGAATCTAGGTAAAATTAGCATCGGATTGAAGTGCTCATCATCCTCATTCCAACTGTGTGAATGAAACTCAAATCCAAGTTCATGTGAAGAAGTTAGAGAAAGTCAAAGATCAAGTTTGACTTGGACAGGTGGCAAGAGGAAGTGACGTGGAAAAACTCTTAGTGAACGGGGAAGTGCCAAGTGGTAGGCTGCCATTGGTCTCGCATATCACAGATCGCAAAAGGAAGAGGTCGAAGCTTAAGAAAATCAGCCCCATCACTACCAAATAGTGATTTGCGATATCGCAATCATAGATCAAATGCAGTGCGAGTTAAAGAATCGGCCCCAAAGCAAGCTAGGTTGTGATGCAAATCACAAGGAGGGAAGAGTTTAAGAATCAACCTTGATAGAGTCAGGTTGTGATGCAATATATCGCAATCGCAATTCACAAAGGGGAGTAGTCGTATGGAGTACCAACCTCAATTCCTGCCGATTACGATTTGCAATGAGGCTTCGGGACCCGATATATTATGTACTGTGTTAATAGTCCATCGGGTCCACTATTATCTTAGGGAACTTGTTGTAAATATTTGGGTCTATACGCCGATGGGAAACGTCGATATTAAAAGACAACGGGTTAAATGTGCGGTTAACGAAGTTTTTTCCATGTTTTAAAGGTTTTATGTTGCATACTATGTAGGACCCTATATTCACTGCTTGAAACAAACCCGTCTGCTAATGCTTATCATTTGTTTGTAACTACCTAGGAATTGAGGAGTTAGCCACCAAGTATATATATTGGACTATCAGCATAGGAAAAGGGGGAGACTAGCATAGTTTAGAAATAGTTGAACAATAATAACCTGACTTGGCAGCAGGCTGGAACCTCGCCTTGAGTAGTGGGGAGGTTTTGAGAGGGTGCAGAAGTTTTATTTCTCCAAATTGGGTGTTTGGATAGGTGATTTTGCATGATCTTTTGCTAGGATTTTAGTGATACTTTTTGTTTCTGAAGCTAGGCTCTCCATTCTTCGTCCATCTTCCAAATTGGAGGTATAAGGACTTTAAATGAATGTTTCTTGTCCTTTTATCTCTTTTTACGTGACTTAATGAATGAATGCCTCCCCACTATTGAGTAGGGCCCGAAGACGTAGTCCAAATTGGATGTACTCCATAATCAAATCCTTGTGTTATGGTTTAATGCTTATCTTGTTATTTCCACATTGTTTTATGTGCTTTTAAGTTCCATGGTTAATAAGCTTTGTTTCATGTAATTTTGATGCATTTATAAATAAAATATATTGGATCAAGATTGGTATCAGAGCAGGTCTTTGTCAATGAGAATTGCATGAGTATATGATAACCCAGAACAAGCTGCGAAAAGGTGAGGGAATGCTTAAGTCCCTTGATCCTAAAGAAGGACGTGTACAATGAAGAAGAGACATGGAAAATGAAGAAGCTCGTTGGGAAGAGGAACAAAATTTCCACAAGGTATTCTACAATATGGAAAATAAAGTAGACAAGTTGTTTGTTGAGTACGAGAAGGCCCTCGAGCATGAGAAGAAAGATACAAATGATCGAGGATCGACACATCATGGAGATTGTGGAGAAGATACCCATCCCTCTCCATCTTTCAGTGACAGTTCCACTTCTTCCTCTCATAATTCTCGTAGACGTCATAGACATACATGTAAGAAACCTTTCCTTAAATGAGATGTAAAGTTTGACTTGCTTATGTATGCTGAAGAATGTAAAGCAAAAAATCTCAACAATTGGATTAGGAAGATTGAGGTCTACTGCTAGATTCAACAAATCAAGGAAGGTGAGGCAAATATCCAATTGGCATCCCTTCGACTAAGTGGCACCGCTCTCATTTGGTGGGAGATCACATTGCAAGGCAGAAAAAATGTGGGTAACTTTCTCTCCTCATTGTCAAATTCTGTTTCTATATTGAAGAACTAGTTTTACCGTTTGGGATATAAACAAAAAGCATTAATTGAGTGACAACACCTAAGGAAAGTCAAGGGTCAAAAGGTTCAAAACCTCACCAAAGAATTCAAAAAACAACCATTGAATTTGAGCATTCCATTAGATTCACCAGAGATTGTAACTAAGTATATCGATTCTTTACATAGTTACATAAGGCATTCATTATTATTGTTTGAGACTGCTACTATCGATGAGGCTAGTGTGAAGGCGATGCATCTTGAAATCCGGGGGACACATGAACAAAATGACCACCCAAAAGGAGCCACAACAGCTAAGCTAAGAGAGGAAAAGCCCTCTTGTACACATTGTGAGAAAGAGGGACACAACGAAGAGAATTGCTAGAAAATGCATCGTGGGATGAGACCTAAGAGGAATGATAGAAAGGAGAGGCACAAGATAATTGGCACCATGCAACAAGATCACAAGTCTGAATCAGAGGAAGATGATAAGGTCATAGCTGTGGGATTTGCATGAGATAGACCAATTGACCTGGGGTCAGGTTCCGGTGACGAAAGGAAGATTACAGCTCTTGGGATCATAGAAGATGGACCCATCGATTTGGGTTCCGATTTAGGCGATGAAAGAAGAGTTTCAATAGATATTGTACCAAAGATGAAAGGGACACCCAATGTGGCATGGCTCCAGAAACTTGAGGAGATCAAAAAAAGCATTCAAGTAGAGAATGTTGATCTAAGGAGACTCCTATAGGAATCAGAAAAAGAGAAACAAAGGTTGTTATGCCAGTTGCAAGCCAAGGACAAAGCCTTGGAAAAGATGCAACATAACCACCTTGAGATAAAAAGTGATTCTTTGATTTCATGTACCTTTCTTGATGATGATTTCACTTATTTTGAAATACATACTACAGGTATCGGCTCCAAATTGTTAAGGAGAATGGGGTATGAGGGGAAGGGCCTCGACATTAATGGCCAAGGCATCATAAACCCCATCAAAGTAGAGGAATTGCCTCATCATGTAGGACTTGGGTATGTCAGGAAGGAAGTTCGGGAATGCTCCAAAACAACTAATGACCAACCAATGAGGGATGATGAGATCACTTCCTCACATTCCAGTGACAATGAAGGCTCCATGAACACTTATCAGAGGAACATGAGGGGAAAGCACTCCAAGACAACTCAAAAAGTTTGGAGGAGAAAGAATCGTTGTAGTCATTGCAATGAGGTGGGACACCAAGGAGCCACGTATCATATGCTCCATGCCAAGAAAGCATTGATAAAGAAGCCAACAGGTGAAAATGTTCAACAAATGAATCCACCCCATTCATGGTGGTATTATTTATTGAGTCAAATATGGTTTTCTTAGATGTAGTAGTTTTTTATGGCCATCATTTGCAAGTCATGTGTTGTGAATAAATGTAAAAGTGATGATTTGTTTCCCATCACTTAAAAATGCAATGATGATGTTTTTAGGCCTTATGTGAGTCATTTGGGTATTGGTTTCTATCATGTAAAACTTGACCAAAGAGAGTGTGTGTTATAAACTCTTGGCAAGTGTGGAGTTGTTTGAGTCATGTATGGTTTGTGTATGATTGCAGTTGTACTTAGTAGTGAATGTTGAACACCTGAAGCTTTATGAACCTCCATTGATTATGAATACTGAAGAGGTTGCATAGAATCCTATTGTGGACGATGTTGCACCAGAGTATCTAGACAAGTTACCCAAAGATCTCATACTCGACAGGAAAAAAAGAACTTCACAGTGGGGAGATGGGGACTACATTCATGTGGGCTTCAAAGGAATGCATCCGAGTAAAGCTCAGTGGATGGAGAAAGAAAAAGTGAGTGAGAAATTTCCTCACTTTCCAATTGAATAAAAAGGCTTTTTGCAGTCCAAAAGGTATTAGTTTGGAGGATTGATCAAGGTGGATCTCTAAGAAAGTACTAGTGGCATATTAAGAAGGCTAAAAAATCAAAGTGGCAGAATTTGGGTAAAATTAGCATCAGATCGAAGTGCTTGTCATCCTGATTCCAACAGTGTGAACACAACTCAAATCCGAGTTCATATGAAGTAGTTAGAGCAAGTCAAAGATCAAGTTTGACTTGGACAAGTGGCATGAGGAAGTGACATGGAAAAACTATCAATGAATGGGGAAGCACCAAGTGGCAGGTCACCATTGGTCTTGCATATCACAGATCAAAAAAGGAAGAGGTCACGACTTAAGAAAATCAGCCCCAACACCCGAGTTGCGATTTGCAATATCGCAATCGCAGATCGGAGGTGGTCGGAGTTAAAGAATTGGCCTCGGAGCACGCTAGGTTGCGATCTGATACATCACAATCATAGATCGAAAGGAAGGAAGAGTTGAGGAATCATCCCTAGTAGATTTAGGTTGTGATACAATATATCACAATCGCAATTCAAAAGGGGAGAAGTCATATGGAGTACCGACCTCGGTTCCCGCTGATTACAATTTGCGATGAGGCTTCAGGGCCCAATGTATTATGTACTATGTTAATAGCCCGTCGTGTCCATTGTTATCGCAGGGCACTTGTTGTAAAGGCTTGGGTATGTACGTCGATGGGAAACATTGATATTAAAAGCTGTGAGGTTAAATGTGCGGTTAAAGAAGTTTTTGCCATGTTTGAAAGGTTTGTTGTCGCATACTACATAGGACCCAAGCTTCTCTGCCCGAAACAAACCTGCTTGCTAATACTTATCATTTGTTTGGAACTGCCCGAGAATTGATGAGTTAGCCAAAAACTATATATATTGGACTATCAGCACATGAAAAGGGGGACATTGGCATAGTTCAGGAATCATTGAACAATAATAGCCTGACTTGGCAACAAGTCAGAACCTTGCCTTGAGTAGTAGGGAGGTTCTGAGAGGGTTCATAAGTTTTATTTCTCTAAATTGGGTGTTTGGATAGGCGATTCTGGACAATTTTTCACCAGGATTTCATTGGTACTATTCACTTTTGAAACTGGGCTCTCCATTTTTCATCCATATTCTAGCTTGGAGGTATAATGATTGTAAATGAATGTTGCTTGTACTTTTATCTCTTTTTATGCCACTTAATGAATGAAGGCCTCCCCACTATTGAGCAAGGCCCAAAGACATAGTCCAAATTGGATGAACTCCATAATCAAATCCTTGTGTCATGGTTTCATTCTTATCTTGCTATTTCTGCATTGTTTTATGTGTTTTAATTTTCATGGTTAATAAGCTCTGTTTCATGTAATTTTGATGCATCTATAAGTAAAAGATCTTGGACCAATAGGGAACCATTGTTTTAAGTGTCAGACCACCAAATTTTAGTTTTGATACATTATGAATGCTTCTTAGGGCTTAATCCATGGCATTAGGTAAAAAGACTATGGTTGTAAGTCTTCATAATGACTTCCACAACTCATTTACACCAACTTAATCAATAAGTGAATTGTGGACACAATTACAACCATTGGGGCAAGTCAAGGAAGAGATTAATGGCTCAATAATTTGTTCTTTACCTTGTGATAAGGATATTTGAACAGCTTGAAATGGCTCTTACCGATTTATAGAAGAAAGGAGTGGAGAGGGGACCTGAACTCAAATTCACTAGGTCGATCATGGATGCATTTAATCAAATCACAGGGAGCTCAATCATATGCCAAAACTATATTTAAGAGGCATGTATTATAATAGTAGGGATAAGCATAACAAGTGATTGAGCATATTTTCACTTGTTCAGTTTAGAGAAATGGTAGTGAGTTTCACTCACTCCGATGAATTGTTCCCCTTTTTCTAATCTTGCACCCCACTCTTTGATGGAAAGTACTAATTGAAATGCCATTGACTAACTTAATGCTTGAGACCTCCATGAAATTTAGCACAAGAAAATCTACCACATATATTAATATGCACCCCATAGCAAAGTAATAAATGTTATATAGGTTGGGATATGCATGGTTGGATCTAATTGCTTTTAAATCTAATAATGCATATTTCAACCTATACTTTTACTCTACATTAGGGTGTATATTATTTTCCATCTACTACTTGAGCAATAGCTTGTCATAAAAAACCATCATGATGGTTTTCTAATAAATACATAACTAATAAGGGAAGATACAATGAAAATGCATTTCATTATATAATTAAAAAGGAATCATAATATGGAAAGAAATATCATAATAGAGATTTAGAGTGAGATAGTATGCAAGTTTCCATCAATAATAAATATAAATTGAAAATAACTCACCAAACATGATAAACCACCTTGGATATTAAAAAATTAGGTTGCTAAATTGGAACAATACAAGTCACCAAACATGACGAACTACCTTAGAGATTCACAAATTGTATTGCTAAATTTAAATTACTAATGTTTTATTGTGGCTTGGTTGTCTCAATCCATCATTAACGGAAATAAAAAATAAAAAAATATGATGATGGGTGGGTGTGCGATAATTATATGAGAATTGGGTTGTGCTAATTGAAAACACACCAAGGCATGTTGTTCGAATCGGTATTGAAACAAAACCTTTTCCTATCCATTTTTTTTAGTTATGGTAGACATTCATTAAAATATTTGCTACTAATGGTGGAGGATGAAGTATATTTTTTTCTTTGAAAATTATACTAAACCATATCACGCTAAAATTTTTCACAAAAGCTTTGATTACATGGTGTTTTCCTTGTAGTACAAGTAAGTTGAAACCTAGACATTTTAATCACCTTATTTAATCTCAAGGCATTGACGTGACATGTTGTCATACAAAATATTGAGTTTCCATCATATATTTTGTAAAGCCCTTTATAAAGTTCGAGTTTCTTCTAATTCAATTTACATCAATAATGAAGGAAGTTGTGACGAAAACCAATTCTAGGGATTCGATAAAATGAAACCCCTATTCATTTTATTCCCAGATTTATAGGTTATGGGTCCACAAAATTAGGCTATTTCCATGTTGAGCAACAATGGAGTTTGCAAATCCCAAATCCCAAGTTTCTACATTTTAGGGGATGGTTAGAATAATTCATAGGACAAATGCCTTGCTCTGCTGGAATTTAATTGATTCAACTTCTATATCGATGCAAAGGGTTCTCAGGTCTCGACCCATCGCCACTTTACACTAGTCTCTCGAACTCAAACCACTGCTTGAGGTCCCTTCTACTTATGGGGGCTTCACTAGGGGAGCAATACCATACCATGAGCATTCATGTTGGGCGATATATATTGAGGAAAAAATAACATAATATATTGAGCATATAATAGGGGGTAAAAGGTTTTTATATTGGCAAGTATAAAAAATGGAGCTCAAAGTTGATGAAAAAATATAAAGGGTCATAAAAAAGGTTAATGAAAAAATGGATACCTATAGTATCTAGTGAAAGTAGGAGTTTTTAAAATTGGGAAGATGTATTAGGTTCACATTGGTAGGGGGTTAACTAATGTGATTTTTAGAGGTATTTTCCAATATGTAGTCAAAATAAGGGTATTTTTTAGTATGCCATGAGTGCACCTGATATGTCAAAGGTTTATTGAGTGAAGCCCCCATGCTTCCACTGCACTTCAATTCCCTGAGGTCTCGAGAGATGGGACAACAATTGTTGGAAAATATTCTATTGGGTCATTGATTTGATAAGGAAAGCCCGCTTAGCAATCTCCCCTTCTCTAATCTCCCCTATATTGTTTCTTAATGGATCACTATTGATCTTGCAACGATCGATGATGGATATTTTCCATGCTTTCGTCATGCATTTTCGAAACTCTCTAGTTCTCTCTTCAAGCCTCTCTAACAAAACATGGGAAACATAACAATTGAATAGGGTTTGTATGCTCACATTAACTACATACAAGTTCAAAAAACACACATGATGCATAGATTAAAAAATAAGCTTGGTTAAATATTACACAGTGTCTCAAGGCCTAGCCGATCTCTCAACTTGGTCTACATTGTATTGGCTTCCCCTCACAACACTCAGATGCTTCGTATAAATACCAATAAAAAAAAAATATCATTTTACATAATTCGATGGAAGCATGTCTTCTTGCCATGATGCATGTTCTAGAGGCTTCCAAATATTACTTATGATTTGAGGAAATCATGTCCTCTTGCGACAATGTGCCTTCTAGACACTTTCAAACATAACATATGATTTTTTATTTTTATTTTATTTTGGTTGGGGGGGGGGAGATTTATACTCCTACATCATGTTGACATCAAGATGAATACTATCTGATGCCTCATTCCTTCTCCCTTTTCAATTTTATAATTTGAGGAAAGCATGTCCTCTTGCGACAATGTGCCTTCTAGACACTTTCAAACATTACATATGATTTTTTTATTTTTATTTTATTTTGGTTGGGGGGGGGGGGGCGTTATGCTCCTACATCATGTTGACATCAAGATGAATAACATCTGATGCCTCATTCCTTCTCCCTTTTCAATTTTATAAATCTTTTCTCTTTCCAAGAATAAGCTTAATGGGGCATGTTAATATATTGGAAAATAAGAGATTGTTAACGATTAGCATGGTTTTATGTATAGTAATCATGTATCATGCTGAGAATGCATAAGTGATTGCAAGATCATTGTTTTATCTTGTACATGTGTAGTACAATGGTTATGTATTCTCTTTAGCTATGATATTTTATCTTTGTCCTTTCATTTTATTGGATCCTACTCTCTATTTAAATAGCTCAAGGACCATCTTATGTGCATGCGATGCAATATGAGCTATTAAGAGAAGTAATACAAAATTTCTTTTGACAATGGAGATTTTACATTAAGGGTATTGTCTATTATGGATTTTAGGTCTTGATCTCATGCATCCTTTGCAAGTCAATTCTTGAGGTATTCAATCATGTGATTTTAACCCATGTACATTTTCAAATGGTATTGTGGTTCTTATTTCTAATTGTATAAATTCCTTGTAGATTCAAACTATAGATTGTAATATGTTAAAACAATTGACTTGAATCTAATATAGTCATCGATGGAAACAATAATTGATTGATGAAATCATGAATCATAAAAGAGAAATAATTCAAATACACAAAACACAAAAATTATCTGGGGAAAGCCACAGCTAAAAACCTTTGTTTTCTATATATTGCACTAATTGGAAAATATGAGAATATTACAATGCTTTTCTCAAGCATGAGCAACCTCTCCACAATCTCAATCTATCTCATTCCTTCACAAACAAGCTCCAACCAATCCTTAGCCAAATCTACTGTTTTCCAAGCTCCTACTTCCTTGCACATTTTCCTGGGGAATGAGCCCATATTTAATTGGGAAATTCCTCATCCATAACTGCACAATTCATCATAGGACTTCCTCTGATTGCATGCACCATCTATACAATTTAGATGATTATGCAACTAATAGTACACTATCCCTGAACTCCAATCTCAGCTGCGTCTTTCACTAATCTGACACGCATGAGTTAATTATGAGTGAATCTTTAGTTTACTGGTTGATTAGTGTTGATGACACCCCACTACTATAGGTTACACCCCACTACTGGATCTCATACTAATTCCTCCATAAGTTGGAACTAGTTTAGCTGAATTTAACTCAGTTAAACTGGATTAAATAATTACAACTCAAAAGAACTCAACCTAGGCTCCAAAAATTTAGGAGCCACTCTACATGACTCTAGATAGACTTTGATAGACTCCCAACTCGAACTGACTGAGCCAATTAACTTAGTTATCTATTACAAGTTGCTATGAGAATTACGATTACAATTTAATTCCTAATTTAATTTAAGGACAAAATTAAAGTACTTTTTTCTTGTTGCATTTTTCAACGCTCCCTCTCAACAAGAAAGGGATTATCTTCTAGCCTGAGCATGCCTCTATGAAGCTCGAATTTTCATCTTGACAATGCCCTTGTCAAAATATCTTCATCCTGCTCCTCTATAGGAATGTACTATACCAACATGATTCTCCTCTGCACACAATCTCGTGGATGGTGATACCGAATTTATATATGCTTAGGCTGATCATGAAAAAATGGATTCTCAGAGAGTTTGATAGAACTCTGATTATCACAGTAAATCATTGTAGGATCCATCTGCTGACCAAATAACCCAACATGGATCTTCCTCATATAGATAGCCTCATAGGTTGCTTGACTAGTATCCATGTACTCTACTTATGTTGAACTGAGTGAAACTGATCTCTACTACCTATTGTACTAAGAAATTGATGCAGACCCAATACTGAAGATTCCCCTTGATGTGCTCTTTTTATCGAATGGAATCTCTACCCAATCTACATCTTTGAAGCCTTGAAGCTTCACTCCCTCTGTCTTCTTGTATCAAAGACCAAACTGAGTGGTGCCTATGAGGTATCTCAACACATGTTTAATTTCCTTCCAATAAAGTTTGGTTGGCTTAACCATGGCTTGACTAAGTTGGTTAACTGCAAAACGCATGTTCGGTCATGTGTTCACTAAATACATAAGTGAATCCACAAGTTGTCTATAAATAGTAGCCTCCACTACTTCACCTGAAGTAGCATTGTCCTTCCTCCAGTTACCTACTAGAGGAGTCTCCATGGGTTTTCTACTCTCCATGTGTAACTTCTTCAGTATCTCATTGGCATACATTTTTTGAGAGACAAACAGTTCTCATCTCCTCATCATACTTCCATACCAAGAAAGTAATGCATGAGCCCTAGGTCCTTCATCTGGAATTATCTAACAAGATCTTCTTTTTAAGATTTTATCATATTATCATCACCCGTTAGAATCAAATCATCAACATATAATACTATAATCAGAAATTTACCTTCAACCACAATATGGTAAAGGTTAGCATCTACTTCACTTTTGGTGAAGCCGAACCTGGTGAAATAACTTTCAATCCTGGTGTACCAAGCATGAGGTTCTTGTTTTAGTCCATACAATGCTCGCTTTAGTCTGCACACATGTGACTCTCTGTTGAAGGTCTCAAATCATTTTGGATGCTCAATATACACATCTTCCACAATCACACCATTGAGATATGTTGTCTTCACATCCATCTAATGTATCTTCCATCCCATTTGTGCTGACAATGCTAGAATATATCTGATTGACAAGTACCTTGCTACTAGAGCAAAGGTCTCATCATAATTAATTCCCTCCACTTGAGAGAATCTTCTGGCCACAAATATGGCCTTGTATTTCTCCACACTCCCATAAACTGCTTGATTTACCTTGTAAAGCCATATGGAACTCACCACTGACTTGTTTGTTGGTCTTTGGACCACTTCCCAAACATTGTTTCTGATAATGGAGTCATACTCCTCAACCATGGCATCAACCCATACTGGTTTGTGCACTACTTCCTCGAATGAGGATGGATCAATATCTACACTCTCACTCATCATAGCCATGTAGTTATTATACTGATCTCATTACCTCCTCTGCCTGCACTGTGATGTGTGTGCTCCCACATTTTCTCTAGCATCATGGATAAATCTATTAACTTCTATGGTGTGCTTCCTTCCATCTATGGAATTCTCTGCATGAGTGGGTTTTTCCACTCTCTGATCCTCTACATGTGGCTTCTCCACATCATCCTGAGTCTCCTCCTTTGGAGTTAAATGATCATCATATGAATGTAACTGAAGGTCCCTCTCAGGAGAACATCTCATGGCCTTCTCTTCATCGAAATTCACATCTCTACGAACCATTGTCATCCTGTTGGATGGTAGGTACACCCAATAGTTGTGAGGTGTATCAATGTACCCCAAAAATATGCCCAACTCAGTTGTTGTCTCTATATTTTTCCGTTCAACCTTGGTAACATGACAGTAGATTGATGAACCAAAGATCTTGAAGTGTGCCACATCTGGTTTCTTACCTGAAAAATATTCTTACATTCCAAGAATTCGATGAGGGCTTCTATTATGAAAATAAAAAACTATGTTGCATGATTCATCCCACAAGTGAAATAATAGGCCCTGATCATGTAACATCACCCATGCTACTCCCATAGTACTTCTGTTCTTCCTTTCAACCACCCCATTTTGATGTGGCTTATGAGGTGCTATTAACTCTCGTCAAATGCTTTCTAATACACATAAGTTCTTGAATTAATTCGACACATATTCTCCACCTTTATTACTTCTAAGAGATTTAATTTTCCTACCAATATCTTTATCGACAAGTGCTTTAAATTCAAAACATTTAGCAAACATCTAATCTTTTTTTTGCATGAAGAAAATATAGCACATATGAGAAAAATCATCAACAAATATTACATAATACATGTGCTTGGTCGTGGATTTTGTCAAGAATTTCCCACACATATATGAGTGAACTCTATCAAGGATCACTTGCACTCGACTGTCTTTATCATGAAAGGAACTTTTGGTGTACTAATCTATAATGCAAAATTGAAGGTGATGGAAAAATTGCAAGTAGAATTTCATGTATTCTAGGTAATGGATCACTTTAAAAAAAACATTAAATAATGATTTGTAAACTTAGTTAAAAACAATAATGAAGAAAATATACCTTATTAGAAACACATAACAAAAAAAATGATAAAGGAGTTCACCTCTCTCCCGAGCTACATCTCCTGGTCTAGATTCCAATGTTAGGCCTCTTTCATTATGTGATAAAATTTGTGTTTACATGGATTTACAGTGCTCATAATATAAATATTATGTCTCCAATGGCTTGAGAATAGTAAAAAATCCCTACTTGGGCTCCTGTTGGGAGCAATTTGGCAAAAAACTAAAGAAGTTATGCTCTCTCCAAGTTTTCCTTGTTAATTGATCTACAAACTACACTGACCTGTTATCCATCCGAGTGCACCGAACGACAATTCATCCAGTGCTAGCGAGATTTTCGTTGAAATTGGTGCACTATATTGCCTCGTTTAAATGCCTAGTAAGGCTTGAAGGTGGAAAACTAAGTGCACATGGGGCCATGCACTCGGGGGCTGGGGCTAACTACCCACCCTCATCAGCATAGCCCCATGGATCTTTAACGATTGGTTCCATGGAGCCCATAAAACTGGGGGTCATTCCTAACTTTCCACACGTGAACTCCAAATTCTACACTAAGAGCTCTATTATGATGTTTTGTGGTTACATGCTCTGTGGTGACCATGGGTTGGTCCCAAAACTCCACCTGCAACTGTTTCACTTTCGTTTGTTGGCATTGGTCTGATGGTTGAAATAAGTGGATGTCAGAACCTTAGGCCAAGGCTAACCTTGAGTCCTTAGCTCCCCTACCTATGGTCTCATGGGTGTGGAGTGACCGGGGACCAGGGCTTAGCCCCGACCCCATCCCCCAACAACAAATTGCATACGGTTTAAATAAAACTTTGCCACAATAAATATTAAGTCCCACCTCCACCCTAGAAGTTAGGTGTTGTGCTTGTAAACTAGAGGTCATGCTTTCGAATCCTATTGAGGTAAGTTTCACCCTTAGCCAAATTTTGTGCCACCCTCAGGGTGCCACGTGGCAGCCTTCAATTGGGCCACAAAAATTCTGTCAACCAATCAAAATTCAATAGGTTTCAACCAATGCGATGAGGCCAAGTGGAAGCCTTCCATTGGCTTAAGAAACTCATTCATCATGTCCATTCACCCTGCTTAGTCAATGTATGGACCGCCCAGTCAACAGTCCTACAACTAACCTGCAATATTTTTACATGTTTAGGAAAATGATTGATCAAGGGCTCACGTCCCAAGTGTTGTAAAATGCTCAAAAATGAAAGTTCTTAGAACTAGCTTGAACCTAAAAAATCAGATAGATCTTTTCCTCTTGATTCCAGTGCCGCAAACGGTTCGAAAAATGGTCGCCGTATGTGAAAGTTATGTCAAAAACAAAATCGCCCAATAACCCTTAATTTTTGAATTTAAAAAAAAATTAAAAAAAAGAATATTCCATAGAATATTCCTTGGAATATTCCATGAAATATTCCATGGAATATTCCTTTTGGGCGGGCCAATCAGAAGCCGCCGCGTGGCTCAGGTGACATCAGCACAATGGGGCCACATATATCTAAAATTTCAGTGGGGTTGTGAATTGAACCCACGACCTATTTTCAATGAATTCAACACCTTACCATTAGGCTATGGAGACGCTCTTTGTCATATGAGCGGAGGAAATTCTATTTAAAGTTTGAAATTAATGACAGGTGAGAATGAAAGGGGCCAGCCCCCGCACCATATGACCACAGCCATTGAACCAGGGGCTCCGCTCAAACCGCCGACACGCAATCCCATGCAAACAAACCGCCCGCATTTTTTGGTCACATGCACATTAAATACAAGCAGTTAGACTGGCGGATTTTTGGCGGAATGACAAATTTGGGCGGTCCTGCCATAATTGGCGGAGCTAACTGGCCGTAACTAAAGTTAGCTGGAGTTTTTTTAGGGGAAACTGGCAGTTGGAAGTAAATAGCCATAACTTTGGCTAGGAAAGGCAGTTTTGGACGAATGTTTTTTTTATTTTGGGTATTTTCGACCTTCTAAAGCCATTGGAATAGGTCTTACAGCATTCAGAGGTCGTTTGCATAGGTTTTGGAGCCGTGGAAGTTCTAGGAGCCACTAGGGCCCAGTATTGTGAGAACTGTATAGGGTTACAGGTATCCATTGGAGGTGAACCAGCAGTCAATCCTGAAGGATTCATGTGTTATGAATCTGTTTTTATAGTCTATTTCACCTTTAGAGACTTCTATTCAGCTGTATATTCATTTTTATCATTTAATTAAAATGATGACAGGCCCATTTGGGAGCCTTGGACCCAGCAGACGTAGCCCAGGAGGGGTGAATTGCTTCATCGAATTCTTTTGCATCTGTGGTTGATTTATTTTGCAGAACAAATTCGTTTTAATGTGTTAAACAAATAAACAAAATAATTATGCTATGCTTAAATGGATCATGAACCACTAAAAATTTCATTTGTTTCTTTACTGCAAGACATGGGCATCTTTTAAACATGTTTACTACTGAATTGAACACCTTGCAAACCTTTTTCAAGTAGTTTCAAATTCAGATCAAGTTGGTATCAGAGGTATGTTGTTGTTTCTTTGTATCAAAAGCACTCAAATAAACTATAGACAGAGCCTGAAACGAGCCAGGAAGCCTTCGAAATGCTCTTGTTATACAATTGCAAAGTAGATAAATGCTCTTTCAGCCAATCTCTGGTGTAGTTGTCTTTTGATTGTTTTTGTGCAAAGATCTTCTAACTGTCTTGCAAGTATTGATGCTTACCAGGTTGAAACTTAAAAGAAGGGAAGGACAGTTGACTAGAGAACGAGAGAATCCTCAGTCAAGGAAGGCCAGAGAGCCATCACCTCCACCTTCAATTTCACCCTCAAGAGTCTCAGCAGAAGCTTCCAGAATGTCTGAACAAGAAGGAGAAATTCCTGTAGACATGGATCTAAAGAAGAAGAAAGAGTCTTCAGGAAGGCTTTCTTGGACCTCACTGAAATGGTGAGGATATTGTACCAAGAAAGAAATGAGAAATTGGCTGGAGAAGGGTCCAAACATCCACATGAAGGAGAGGGCTCTTCAGGAGGTAAGAAGGATGATGATCATTCTAAGAAAGGACATGGAGGTAATGGTGATCCACCACCCCCATCGTCACCTACTTCCTCTTCATCCTCATCTTCTTCTTCTATGCATAAGCATAGATCCTCTGGAACAAGTCCTTTCTTGAAGCTTGATGTAAAATTCGAATTACCTATGCTTAATGGGGAAGTGAATGCAGAAAAGCTTGACAATAGGATTAGGCACTTGGAAGTTTACTTGAGGATCCAGAATATGCATGATGATGCCACAAAGATTCAGTTGGCTTCTTTGAGAATGGATGGAGCAGCATTGGTCTGGTGGGAGGCCAAAACCAAAGAGGAGATCAAGAAATTTGGTAAGGTTACCTTAACATGGACTGACTTTCTGTTAGCCATTAAAAAAAAAATTTATCCTCTTGCTCACATGCAGAAAGCCATTATGAACTGGCAAAATTTCAGACAACTTAAGGGTCAGAGTGTCCAAGACTACACCCAAGAATTCAGGAGAAGAGCTATTTTGTTAGGGGTAGATTTACAGACCCAGGAAACCTTGCTGAAATATATTGGTGGCTTGCATAGCTACCTTAGACACACCATCTTGATGTTTAACCCTACTAGCCTGGATGAGGTTTGTGTCCAAGCTAGCCATTTAGAGGCAAGGGGAAAAACACATTTGAAGAGGGTAGAAACAAGCCCGCCAAGGGGAAAAACAAAGAGAAAACCTCCAAGGGAAAGGGAAAAAAGAATGCATCTGTCAAACAGGAGAGTGAGAAAGTGATCTGTAAACACTGTTCTAAACGAGGACATGAGGAGAAAAATTGTTGGAAATTACATCCTGAAAAAAGACCTCAATTTAACAAATCCAAAGGGAAACAGAAAACTGCTGCTACTACATCTACACCACAAGATTTAGGGGATGATTCAGGGGATGAAAACAAAATTACAGCCATGGGTTTGAAAAACCTGAAGGGAAAAGAAATGGAAATTCAAGCCAGCAGTAGTACCTCAAACTGTCATGTACAAGCTCCTAATGAGGAAGAAAGAATTGAACTGTTTCATGTGAGGGTGATTTCAAAACATACTAAGATTGACACACTTTTTGATAGTGGGTCACAAGCAAACCTTATATCAAAAGACTTGGTCAAGCAGCTTAAACTTGAGACCGTTCCACATCCGAAGCCATATCCACTTGGATGGATTTGCAAGGATGCAAATTTACAAGTTTCAAGAAAGTGCACATTGCGCTTTGCAATTACTGCACATTTTATTGACACAATTGAACTTGATGTGGTACCTTTTGATATAGAAGGAATTGTTTTGGGAAGTCCTTACTTGTTTGACAGGAAAGCTATCTTTCATCGCCATGAAAACAAATATCATATTTTCAAAGATGGCAAGGAGTTCATTGTTAGAGCTCATCGCAAGAAGACAAATATAGCGATGGTGAATGCAGGATAGGTAAAAAGGCTGGTCAATTCAAGTAAGAATTGTGTTCTTCTTATGATTAAGCCCAAGGTTGATGTGAATCATGAGTCATTTGACAATTGTGATCCAAAACTTAAATCAGATCTGTATGATGTAGTTGATGCATATCATGAGATATTTCAAGAGCCAACAGGTTTGCCTCCTAAGAGGGAGATTCAGCATGAAATCCATTTGCATCTAGATTGTCCTCTTCCAAACATAGGCATGTACCGCATGTTAAAGAAGCAAATCAAGGACTTATTGGACAAGGGTTTCATAAGGCCAATTACTTCGCCATGTGGTTCACCGATTGTACTGATTCCAAAGAAAGATGGCACTTGGTGTATGTGTGTTGATTTCAGGGC
>APFE030570104.1:25715-47324 GCA_000404065.3 Pinus taeda
GCCTATTGCACATAATGTTGTAGATTTGAGAGCAAGATCTCTTACCGCAGCCATAACTATTTCCAATGTCAATTACTTAACTTTTACACATTCCTCATTTGTATCCTAAACCTAAAACAAAATTCAATATAAGCAAACTCGAAGTGGAGATCAATGCTCGGAATGAAGAGCAGAGAATGAATCAATGGTTAGAATGAAGAGCCTAAAAACTAACAATGTGTGACTAAAAAATTAATTTTACTTAAAAAAATTCAAGGAAGAATGCATTTAATCCCTATTAAAGCATTACACTTGAAATGTTCCTTTATATTTTTAAGAAACAAATATGAATCAAACTTTTGTGATTCCATCCATTGAAATGATTTTTATTTCTTATTTCTACACCACTTGAGTTTAATAATAATTGTTATATATAATATATAAAATAATATACTTAATATATACCCACATTATCTTCTATCTCATATTCAAACAAAATACACGTCTTGTTGTAAATTTTACAGGGCTTCCTTATTCTCGAATAGAAAAAGAAAGATTGCAAAAATGAGCATGGCTGGGGTAAGTAACGTTTTTTCAACAAACATAACACATACTTGTTCTAGACCTAGTGCACTTCAAGATATTATATCCATCTCTTCCACTATTCTATAATCAGTAGCGTCAGATATCCTTTCATTCCCTTCAAACAATAATGGTAGGTGACTCGGCTCCTTGCACTGGATGCATGAAGACTTCGAAAATTTTGGATTTGGACAACTCATAACTTGTACACACTTGTACATTTTGTATGGAATGCCTCAAAATGGACAATAAACTAGGTTTTTCAGTTTGGCTTCAATTATAGCATCCTTAGGTTGGCTCAATTCATATCTTTCAATGAAATCATTGGGAAGAGCCCTGTGAATATCAAACAAAGGAATTGGCTATATGCATCCATGAGTATTCATTCAACGCAGAGAGCCTGTTTCCTTATAATTTCCATTAATGATTTCCTATATCTGTCGTTGTATGCATCCAAAATAAAATTGATGGCAGTCTCCGCACTATACTATATTTTCAAGTGGAAATTCATCACAACAACACCCACATTCCATATTTCATAATTGAGATTCAGTTTGTGAAAATCCTACATTGGAAAAATTGTAAACAACTATTTTTCCATCAGCAGAATAGGAAACTTACTCCGAAGATTATGACTCTAGAGAACCAATCATTATTAATGGGAGAGAAGAGGCTACAGAATTAATAATATTCAACAACTGATGAATATATTTTATGTAATTCCCAATAATTTTAGGTGTACAATTAGAATAGTCAAAATCGTACAACTATGAACAATCGAGTGACATGGGTGACATTAGTTACAAAAGAATGATTGTAGTTAAAAATGAATCAAGGTAAATTGGAATGAACCCACGGATGACCTCTCAGGTCAAAATAAGGCCAGTTGGCCCAAACATTATCTATCCCCTTAGTGGATAATTGAGTTCCTGGTATATCCATGTGAGGTGATCGGATAAGCACAATAAGGTAAATTTGAGCTTTGAATCACGTGCTCCCAACAAAGTGTCTTCTGGAAATTTTATGTTGTTGGTTATTAAATAAATATTATGATCAAAATGGTTATAACTATATCACATATTTAGTCAAATACCACAACAATATATGGCGTGTTCACACCAATAAAAATCCAATTATAGATTCCAAAATCAAATGAATATGCATTAGTTTCTATCACAATGTAAAGATAAATATGTATTACAAATTACGAAAACCAATAAAACATATGACTATGGGATTTGTAAAACATCTCGATAGGAACCATGGTATGAGAAATATGCTTAGTGGTTGGTGAGTTGTAGATAAAATATTCTTTGGTAAACGAGACAAAGTTTATGTTATGAGAAATTTTGAGAACCCCTAATTCTACAAGATGGCTAGGATAGCTTGAATACAAGAATAGAGGATTTGCATATTTTTCATGAATGGTCAGATGCACTTAACAACACAATCATTAAAATTATAAGTCTGCTCAACTAGGTTATTAGATTATGAACAAAAATATAGAGCCAAATTCATGGTTCTGCCAACATTTTAAATGACTTCATATGAAATGTGTCTTCACAATAAAAGTGGAAACATTAACCATATTCCAAATTTGAATTTGTAAGCAATATGTTTTCACTTAACATCTTTACAATGATTGTTGTTTCAACACTCTGAATATAATTGGTTTAGGCTTAGTCATTTCATAACCATAAGCCTTCTTTGCGATAAGATTTGGCCAATCATAATGCTTAGGGAGATAACGATACTTTGTTCCATTTATAACAATAGGAATAGACTTTTTCATATATATATATATATAAACTATGTTTGCATATACATTATATCATGGTTTCTTGTCCGATTTTTACTCTAGCCAAAAGAGTTGTGTGTTGTGTGTGTCCCCTCCTTGTTCACTATCAAGGAATTTACCATATACCTTTTTACTCAATCATTAAAATTATACATTCTCCCTTACTACTTGGTATCTTTGGGTATGTCACCACCCATGCAACTGCTACAACTTGGCATATCATGTTTGGGTTAGATATCCTCAATCACATGATGTTAAGCTCTACAACAATGATGAAACAAGGACTAATGAGTTTAAAAAATAGATATACAACTACGTAGACTACTTTTACCTTTGTTAATTTACTTTTGATGATTCCTCTCCTGTTGTGAGGATTCCTTGCTTTGGAGATACTAAATGATGGTTTTGAACTTATACCTTTACACATGATAGGTCTTCTTAGTGCAATTAGCCATTAGTAATTTCATTATTTCCTCCATTTGGAATCTAAGCTTTCATCCATGTGGCCATTTTTTTCTAAATACAGAGAGATAAAACAAAATTTTACTCTTTCATTTCAAAAGAGGTAGATTTAGCATCTCGTAACCTCACATTCTATTTCTAGTTATTACAGTGCTTAACCTTGTAGGTCTTGAGAGGGTTTACAACATATTTGTCGATGAGGAACCAATTTGGGGTTCTATCTATTTTTCAAAGGATGGCTACAAAGTTTCAAAATGGATTCAAGGGTTTTACTATTCCATTTACATCTTATGTAATTTCTCTGAGCCTCTCCTCTTCCATTTTTGTTGCTAGAGATTTAGACTTATTTTATTTTCCTCCTTCTCCTCTATATATGTTTGTATTTAAATTTTCTATTCTTATGGTTTCTCATTTAAGGGTATGGAGAATAATATGAAACTATTTCCCTTAAGAGGTTCAACATAAACTTCATAGGTGATCTTTGTTACTTTCTTTCTACAATGTACTTCTTTTCTACCATATTCGATTGGAATAACAATTTTCCCTCCTAATTTATAATGGACCGGATTGAAGGCCATCTAAGTTTTATTCGAGAATTTTTTTCCTTGAATGAGGTTAATTTCTTAATTTAACATACTAGGTTTTTGACCCTTTACCATGGCTTTAACAAATGACCCTCATATCTTTGTCTTCGATTTTTTCTTTTTAGCCTACATAGACATTCATTGAGAAGGAACTTTTTCGTAGTAATTTGCATACGTATATTTAAATTATTTCCTTTGAAAATTTGTTATGAATACAATATCTTGGAAATGATGTCTTATTGTAAATGTTATTTGTAACTTATTTGTCTTCTTTGGCTTTTCACTTGTCCGAGCTATGATTTGTGTACATAGATATCAGCCCATGGTAAAACTCTGACGGTTTGATCATGTTTCCCATTCCTTTAATACCACCTTCCCCTTATATATTCACTATATATATTCACATTCCTTTAGTACCAATTTCCCCTTGTATCATTTTGCACATATGTGGGGTATTATCTTAAACTTGAGGATGTGAAGGTAATTTGATAATTATTTGATATATTCCCTTTGTTTTTAATTATCAAATAGTATTTATATGATGCTTCAGTTCTTATGAAATATCAAGGGTTTCCGTTCACATAATTCAATTCTTGTTCACACAATGTAGTTTGTTATTGAATTGAGGCTTATGTGATCCATAATAGTTGTAAGAAGAACTTCGGTGTAAATCACATGAAGAAAGACCTTTTTCGACGCGTTTCGAACCAACTTTTCCTGACGATGAACCACACTGGTTGGTTCGAAACGCGTCGACAAAGATCTTTCTTCATGTGATTTACGCCGAAAGGGCTCAAATGGTTTTGGGTTGTTGTAATTGCAACCAGGTCACCAAAAACTTGCTTGAAGTAGTGATCAAACATCTAGTCAACTATTTTCTATATACAACATATCCTTGTAAGTAGTGTATAAAATGATTTTGTTAGCTCATCAAGATATTGTTTCCATCACCAACAACCTGATTTATCCATGGGTGATCAAATGATGTATTATTGAAGTTAACCATCGAAACTAAGACACCCCTGAGTCACTTTTTAGAAGTGAACCATATTTGATGTGGAAGCTCTTGATTTTTTTGTATTGAGTGGATGGAACTATAACATTTTATTTTTGTTTAACTCAAGGATGCCTATGATTTATGTGGGGATTTAGATCATATTAAAGAGTAAAAATATATACGATGATCGATCTCTGATCCATAGAATCATGGGTACTATTTTTATGTATAGATTGGAACCTTTTTATAAATATTAGACAATGTAATGTTAGGGATAATGGAGGGGTCATTACAAAGATACTTTCTTGTTCAATTACAATGGGGTGATCCTATGTGATGAACACCTGCGTTTAATGTTGTATTATCATCTATCCATGTAACAATCTCTATGTTTTGAATATTAAGTCGATGCTTGGGTTCCTTCTTGTGATACTTTGATCTTATTGTGATTTGAATTTTATCGTGAGGCAACGTGTTTGCTAGAAAGGGATCACCAACCTAGCAGGTTCTCCTCTAACGATATATTTAATTGACGCTCTAATGTATACATAGAATTTGATGTTTGTAAAATGGTCTAAAGGAATAATAGAGTTTGCTTATACATACTTCAAATCTAATTCTTATAAGCTTGAGTGATTTAGAGATCCACAATTTTGACTTATTCATATTAGTATTTTTTAATTTTCTCAAATTGTGGGGATATATTTTACAAGTTACAATGTGACCTTACCTATAGTCTATGTTGTAATTGAGCTCTAGATCCAAAACAAACAATAGCATTGTATCTCTTTCCATATTGTTTATTGTGTAAATATAATATGCTACTTTTATGCTGATATTCAATATTTTGATTATGACATGGATGTTTTTATCATATTTATTGAGTGTGATTTGAACTTTCGCACCCAATCTGAGGAAAAAAGGCTTGGTCTTTATGAAATATGGACCTTGTAATAGAAGGATGCTATCATACTAATAAGTATTCTTATATGACATAGGATAACATCACTATTGCGAATGATTTATAAAAGGGTTTTAGTTGTGATATGTTCCTTGGGAAATCCTTTATGTAGCATTTATTATCTTTTAGGAATATGGCCTATGATATATTGGTTACAAATGAGATCACAACTACTATATTTTTCCTCTTGTGACATATGAATGTGTTACTACATGAATAATTAATTCACTTAGAATGATGTATCTAAACCAAAGCTAACACATTCACCCTTCTTAATAATGTGTTTAGTTTTGAATTGAAAAATAATTTTCTCCTTATTTAATTCCTCTATTTTTCTTGATCGGCAAGGTGTAGCCAACAACAATTAACAATTGAACTTCATTTTTTGGATTAATCTAAGGGCACATGTCCATTATTAAGGAAAAATTATTATAGTTGCATCTAATTACCAAATGAACTTCATTTGTTGGATTAATCTGAGGGCACAACTTTGTTATTAAGGAACCAATATTATAGTTGCATCTAATCTTCATCAACTAAATTATGTACTTATACTTTTAATTACACATGCATGTATGAAGCTTGGATTTCCATGTTACAGGTGATGCAGAGCGAAGATTATATTGATCTATTCTCTTGCTCTTTCAACGTGTTGTGCCCTTTAGTATCACACCTACATTTTACTTAATAACACTAAGTCAAAAAGAAAATATTTTTCCATAAGAATTAGGTTTTAAACAAACATAAGTAGCTCTTCTCTCTTCAGAGAATATTTGTCTTAGAAATAGAGGAAATTTATTCTAGAGTCTCTTAGCAAAACTTAGGATAAATCTATTAAAGGTTTGGTATTCTAATTAGAAGGTGTGGCATTGTTTTCTTACTATATTAAGACCTTGTGATCTCTTATTTTGATGGTGTGAGTGTGTTTCCTTTGCTTGCAAAGTGTGCAGGTTATTAGGGGATTCTGATTCCAATTTCCCCTTTCCAATTGAGATAAAGCTTTGAAAGGTTGTTCAATGCTGAGTAAGGAGCCATAGTTCAAATCCTTATGAAATTGGACCAAGTCAATTAAAATCCTATGAGGATAAGTTTTTTGTGGCATAATACATTTCGAGGATGGAGTAACTCGATTCATCCTTCACGGTATAAATTTCAAGCGTACGTGATCAATTAATCTTGCCAATTTTTTATTTAGGGCACACTCTTATTTTATCTAGAAATTCCAATTCAAGGTACACAACAACTGTTCTAATACACATTAATCCATGCATTAACAATAATATGAAAATCAGAAAATATAGTAAATTCAACTTGCATAAATACGCTTGCAATTCACTCAGCTCAATCTAATATACATTTAATGAGCTAATTGTACATAATGTTGTATACTTGGGTGTATCTTCTCAGGGCCAAATCTTAAGTTTTTTCCCACTTTGAAGATTTCAAAGAACTAGTTGAGACACAGTTAGAGAGAATGATCAAAGCCCTTAGTACAGACAACGGGGGGGAATATTTTAACATAGCACTTCAGAACCTTTTCCTTGAGTCTCGCGTATAGTTGTAGCACATAGATCCATACACTCCGCAGCAGAATGGAGTTGCTAAGAGAAATAACTGATCTCTCAAAGAGATGGCTTCCTGCATGCTGCATGCTAAGTCACTACCTCATAAGCTATGGGCTGAAACACTTAATTGTGCTAACTACATCTAGAACAGATCTCCTCATAGGTGTGTCAAGGATCAAACCCCCTTTGAGGCTTCGAGCGGCACTAAACCAAAGGTCACCCACTTCCGTGTTTTCGACTCCCGAGCATGGGCCAGGATCCCCTCTGAAAAGAGGAAAGATCTTGATCCACAAAGCATTGAGTACATCTTTGTTGGACACCGTGATGGTGTGAAGGGATACCGACTCATGATTTCCTCTACAGACAAGCTCAACATTGAGTGAAGTGTCAAATTTGAGGAATGTCTCTCGCATGCAACTCAATTGCCGCATGCAGACGCCTTTTATCTACCTCATGTCTGAGATGATGACTCAGTACACTCAGATGCACATATAGAGCATGCAGATGCATAGGTAGAGCATGCAGATGCAAAGACAGAGTCTTCAGACACAAATCCAATGCACGCATATCATGATCCACATCCAAACCCAGATCAGTCTTCGAACAGTGAATCAACTTCTCCTATCATAAAGCAGAGCACGAGGAGATTAAGTGAGATATATGCACAATACCACCCAGTTGCTAGAAATCGTCATGTAGGGGATAATTATGAACTCTGGAGGGTTAGGTCAAAGTTTATTGAGCCTCCTCTTGCCCTCACTACCATTGAACCAACACCATCCTGACATTGTCATTTGGTTCAGTCTTTTGATTCACAGTCTTATGCTGAGGTTTTTGGGCATCCCTCTTGGGAGTGTGCCATGGAGGATGAGTATAACTCCCTCCTCAAGAACCAGACCGAGGATCTGGTCCCCCTTCCTTCAGGAAGGAAACTTGTCTGATGCAAATGGGTATATAAGACCAAGAGTGTTGCAGATGGCAAAATCACCAGATAGAAAGCCGGGCTAGTAGTCAAAGGATTCCAGTAAGTGCATGGCATTGATTATGATGAGACCTCTTCTCAAGTACCAAATATGGATTCAATACGCCTTACACTTGCCATTGTGGTTCCTAGTGGTGGGAAGTACATCATATGGATGTGAAGAATGCATTTCTTCACAGATACCTATCCGAGGAGATCTAAATGGAGTAGCCACATGGTTTCATTCACGATTCATCTTTGGTCTGTAGACCGAAGAAGTCTCTCTATGGCCTTAAGCAAGCCCTGAGTGCTTGGTATGCGAAGATGGATTATTTTCTCTTATCACAAAACTTTGAAATATGTACGTTTGGTCTGAATGTTTACATGCTCAGGAAACGTGATTCTCTTCTTATATTAGTTTTGTATGTGGATGATCTCTTGATCACTCGCAGCTCGGCTTCAGCGATTGCTACAATCAAGAGGTCCTTGCATGATAGGTTTTTAATGACGGATATGGGTCCATTACACTTCTTTCTTGGTCTTGAGATCAGCCAAGATACCAGCATCAAAATCTCTCAGGCTAAGTATGCACTGGATCTCATCGAGAAATTTCACATGACTGACTGCAAGCCAGCACTGACTCCTTTTCTGTCTGGGGTCTGCCTTGAGGATGGAGCTGACACTCCATTATTTGACACTATTCTCTATCGACAACTAGTGTGGAACTTACTGTACCTCACTCACTCCAGACCAGATCTCTCATATGCAGTAGTGGTAGTTTCAATATAAATGCAGGAGCAACATCACCTTTGGGATTCACTCTGTAGAGGGCACTGCATTCAATCTCCTTATTTAATTCCTTTATTTTTATTGATCAACAAAGTGTCACGAGCAATAATTACCAGTTAAACTTCATTTGTAGGATAAAAATCAGGGCACAACTCTGTTATTAAGTGACCATTATTATAGTGAAATCTAATCTCCTTTAACTGAATTATGTACTTATACTTTTAATTTCCAAGTGATGCAGAGCTAAGATTTTGTGTTATAGCCTAATTAATTCATATCAATGTAGATTATAATGATTTATGCTCTTGGTATTTCAACGTGTTGTGCTACTTATTATCATACCTACATTGTGCATTAACAGTGAGTCAAAAAAAACATTTTTCCATAAGAATTACATTTTAAACCAACATACATAGCTCCTCTCTCTTCAGAGAATATTTGTCTCAGAAATTGAGGAGATTTATTGTAGTCTCTTCGCAAAAATTAGGATAAATCTATTAAAGGTTTGGTATTCTAATTAGAAGGTGTGGCATTGTTTTCTCACTATATTAAGACCTTGCGATCTCTTATTTTAATCGTGTGAGTGTTTTTCCTTTCCTTGCAAAGTGTGAAGGTTATCAAGGGATCCTTAGGAAATGAAACCAAGTCAATTAAAGTTCGTCCTTTAAGCTCCACTTCTGGTGAAACTGTCTCCTAGCTAGGATTCCATTTGGAATACCTGTGTTATCCTATTAGGATAAGTTTTTTGTGACCTCACACATTTTGAGGATGGATCAACTAGATTCATGCTTCATGGTATAAATTTCAAGTGTAGGTGTTTCGTTGATCATGCTAATTTTTTAATTAGGGCCCATTAGTATGAGACCTAGAAATTCCCATTCAAGGTACACAAGCATCGTTATAATACACACTAATCTATGCACTAACAATAATATGAAAATTGGAAAATCTATGATGCAGAAAAATTTAATAACAACGTTCATAAATAAAGTAAACTCAACTTGCATAAATACACTTGCACTGCACTCAACTCAATATACTATACATTTAATAAGCCTATTGCACATAATGTTGTAGATTTGAGAGCAAGATCCCTTACCGCAGCCATAAATATTTCCAATGTCAGTTACTTAACTTTTACACATTCCTCATTTGTATCCTAAACCTAAAACAAAAATCAACATAAACAAACTCGAAGTGGAACTCAATGCTCGGAATGAAGAGCCTAAAAAATGACAATGTGTGACTAAAAAATAATTTTACTTATCAAATTCAAGGAAGAATGCATTTAATCCTTCTTAAACCATTTCACTTGAAACAAATATGAATCAAACTTTTGTGATTACATCCACTAAAATGATTTTTATTTCTTATTTCTACACCACTTGAGTTTAATAATAATTGTTATATATATAGTGCCACATTATCTTCTATCTCATCTTCAAACAAAATACACGTCTTGTTGTAGATTTTACAGGGCTTCCTCATTCTCGCATAGAAAAAGAATGATTGAAAAAATGAGCATGGCTAGGGTAATTAAGGTTTTGTCAACAAACATAACACATAGTTGTTCTAGACATAGTGCACTTCAAGATACTGCATCCAACAATCTTTACTAACTCAGTCTTGCAAGTTCTACAATCCCTTTAAATGACCTTTGTCATCCTCTTTTCCACTCTTCTACGATGAATAGTGTCATATATCATTTCATTCTCTTCATACAGTAATGGTAGGTAATTTGGCTCCTTACACTGGATGCAGGAAGACTTAAAAAAAATTCGGATTTGGATAGTTCATAACCTGTACACACTTGTACATTTCACATGGAATGCCACAAAATGGACAATAAATGAGGTTTTCTAGTTTGGCTTCAATTATAGCATCTTTGGGTTAACTCAATTCATATATTTCAATGAAATCATTCGAAAGAGCCCTGTGAATATCAGACAAAGGAATTGGCTCTATGCATCCACGAGTACTCATTCAACGCAGAGAGCGTGTTTCTTTATAATTTCCATTAATGATTTCCTCTATCTGTCGTCGTGCGCATCCAAAATGAAATTGATGGCAGTCTCTGCACTGTACTATATTTTCAAGCGGAAATTCATCACAACAACACCCACATTCCATATTTCATAATTGAGATTCACTTTTGTGAACGTCCTGCATTGGAAAAATCGTAAACAACTATTTTTCCATTAGAAGAATAGGAAACATACTCCGAAGATTATGACTCTAGAAAACCAGTCATTATTAATGGGAGAGAAGAGGCTATAGAATTAATAATATTCAACAACTGATGAATATATTTTCTATAATTCTCAAGAATTCTCGGTGTACCATTAGAATAGTTGAAATCGTACAACTATGAACAATCAAGTGACATGGGTGACATTAGTTACAAAAGAATGATTGTAGTTAAATATGAATCAAGCTAAATTGGAATGAACCCACAGACGACCTCTCAGGTCAAAACAAGGCCAGGTGGCCCAAACATTATCTATCCCCTTAGTGGATAATTGATTTCTTGGTCATATCCATGTGGGGTGATCGAATAAGCCCACTAAGGTAATTTTGAGCTTTGAATCATGTGCTCCCAACAAGTTGTCTTCTGGATAACTAGCTGACATCATCATTTAGCTCTGTCAAAATAATTTTCTACACAATTGACTTTATTATTATGCAACTTTTAATTTCATAAGAATATCACATTATTCTCTCCTATTTGCAAATAGAAGGGAAGTAATTTGTTTTTTATTTGGTTTTACACTATTTCTTGTTTATTAATCGTTATGGGAATTTTATGTTGTTGGTTATTAAATAAATGTTATGATCAAATGGTTATAACTATATCATAGATTTAGTCAAATACCACAACAATATATGAGGTGTTCACACCAATAAAAATCCAATTATAGATTGCAAAGTCAAATGAATATGCATTAGTTTCTTTCATGATGTAAAGATAAACATGTATTACAAATTACAAAAACCAATAAAACATAAGACTATGGGATTTGTAAAACATTTCCATAGGGACCATGGTATCAAAAATATGCTCAGTGGTTGATGAGTAGTAGATAAAATATTCTTTGGTAAAGGAGACAAAATTTATGTTATGAGAAATTTTGGGAACCCCTACATCTACAAGATGGCTAGGATAGCTTGAATACAAGAAGAGAGGATTTGCATATTTTTCATGAATGGTTAGATGCACTTAATAGCACTATCATTAAAATTATAAGTCTGCTCAACTAGGTTATTAGATTATGAACAAAAATATAGAGCCAAATTCATGGTTCTGCCAACATTTTAAATGACTTCATATTTATCTTTGGAGATATATTTGTAATGTACCTCACTTTCACCTTATATTTTTTCCACGTCCATAAATATCATTTCCACAATAAATTCTTCTCCATATGAAATGTGTCTTTAGAATAAAAGTGGAAACATTAACCATATTCCAAATTTGAATTTGTAAGCAATATGTTTTCACTTAACACCTTTACAATGATTTATGTTTCAATACTTGGAGTATAATTTTTTTAGGCTTAGTTATCTCATAACTATAAGCTTCTTTGTGATAAGATTTGGCCAATCATAATACTTAGGTGGATAACGATACTTTGTTCCATATATAACAATAGGAATAGACTTTGTCATATATATATATTTATATATATATATATATATATATATATATATATATATATATATATATGATGTAACTTATGTTTGCATATACATTGTATCATGGTTTCTTGTCCCATTTTTAATCTAGTCAAACAAGTTGTGTGTTCTGTGTGTCCCATCCTTGTTCACTAACAAGGAATTTACCATATACACTTTTACTCAATCATTAAACTTATACATTCTCCCTTAGTAATTGGTATCTTTGGGTATGTCTCCACACATGCGACTACTACCACTTGGCATATTATGTTTTGGTTAGCTCTCCTTAGTCACATGATGTTAATATCTACAAGAATGATGGAAAAAGGACTAATGAGTTTAAACAAAAGATATACAACAAGGGTAAACTACTTTTACCTTTGTTCATTACTTTTGATGATTCTTCTTCTGTTGTGAGGGTTCTTTGCTTTAAAGAGACCAAAAGACAGTTTTGAAACTAGACCTTTACACATCATAGGTCTTCTTAATTCAATTAGCCATTAGTGCTTTCATTATTTCATCAATTTGGAATCTAAGCTTTCATCCATGTGGCCATTGTTTTCTAAATACATAGAGGTAAAATAAAATTTTACTCTTTCATTTCAAAACAGTTAAACTTTAGCTCTCGTAGCCTCACATTCTATTTCTAACTATTACAGTGCTTAACCTTGTAGGTATTCAAAGGGTTGACAACATCATTGTCGATGAGGAACCATTTTGGGGTTCTATCTATTTTTCAAAGGCTGGCTACAAAGTTTCAAAACGGATTCAAGGGTTTTACTTTGCCATTTACATCTTATGTAATTTCTCTCAGCCTCTCCTCTTATATTTTTGTTGCTAGAAATTTAAACTTATTTTATTTTCCTCCTTCTCCTCTATATATGTTTGTATTTAAATTTCTTATTCTTATGGTTTCTCATTTAAGGTTATCGAGAATAATAGGAAACTAACTCCCTTAAGAGGTTCAACATAAACTTCATAGGTGATCTTTGTTACTTTCTTTCTAAAATGTACTTCTTTTCTACCATATTCCATTGGGATAAAAAATTTCCCTCCTAATTTATAATGGATCGGATTGAATCCCATCTTAGTTTTATTCAAGAAATTTTTGCCTCGAATGAGATTAATTTCTTAATTTACTAAGCTAGGTTTTTCACCCTTTACCATAATTTTAACAAATGACCTTGATATCTTTGTCTTCGGGCTTTTCTTTTTAACCTACATAGACATTCATTGAGGAGGACCCTTTCCATAGTAATTTGCATATGTATATTTAAATTATTTCCTATGAGAGGTTGTTATAAATACAATATCTTGGAAATGACACCTTATTGTAAAGGTTATTTGTTAACTTATTTGTCTTCTTTGGCTTTTCACTTATTCGAGCTATGATTTGTGTAGATAGATATCAGCCCATGGTAAAACTCTCACATTTTGATCATGTTTCCCATTCCTTTAATACCAACTTCCCCTTATTACTTCCTTATATATATATATATTATATATATATATATATATATAGATAGTATAGATATATATTCCTTTATACCAATTTCCCCCTGTATCATTTTTGTGCACATATGTGGGATATTATCTAAACTTGAGGATGTGAAGGTAATTTGATTATTATTTGATATATTCCTTTTTTTTAATTATTTAAGAGTCTTCATATGATGGTTCAGTTCTTATGAAACATGAAGGGTTATCGTTCACATAACTCAATTATTGTTCACACATTGTATTTTGTGTTTTCACCATATTTCTTGTCATATATCCAACTGTCAAGTCAAGAATTTAGCATATGTTTTCTGTTAAGAAAAGGGTTTAGATGGTTTTGGGTTGTTGTAATTGCAACCGGGTCACCAAAGGCTTGCTTGAAGTAGTGATCAAACATCTAGTCAACTATTTCCTATATAAAACATATCCCTTTAAGTAGTGAATATAATGATTATGTTAGCTCATCAAGGTATTGTTTCCATCACCGACAACCTGATATGTCCATGGGTGATCAAATGATATATTTTTGAAGTTAACCATCGCAACTAAGACACCCCTGAGTCTCTTTTAAGAAGTGAACCAAATCTGATGTGGAACCTTTTGATTTGTTTCTATTGAGTGGATGGAACTATAACTTTTCATTTCTATTTAACTCAAGGATGCCTATGATTTATGTGGGGATTTAGATCATATTAAATAGAAAAAATATATATGATGATCGATCTATGATCCATAAAATCATGGGTAATATTTTTATCTATATATTTGAACCTTTTTATAAATATTAGACAATGTAATGTAAGGGATAATGCAGGGGTCATTCCAAAGATACTTTCTTTTTACTTTACAATGGGGTGATCCTATGTCATGGACACCCATATTGAATGTTGTATTATCTTCTATACATGTAAAAATCTCCACTTTTTGAATATTAAGTCGATGCTCAATTTCTTTCTTGTGATACTTTGATCTTATTGTGATTTGAATTTTATCATGAGGCAACATGGTTTGTTGGAAAGGGATCACCAACCTAGCAGGTGCTCCTCTAATGATATATTTAATTGATGCTCTAATGTATGGATAGAATCTAATGTTTGTGGAATGGTATAGAGGAATAATAGGGTTTTCTTATACACACTTCAGATCTAATTATTATTGGCTTTAGTGATTTAGAGATCCACAATTTTGACTTATTCATATTAGTATTTTTTAATTTCCTGAAAGTGTGTGGCTACACGTTACAAGTTACAATGTGACTTTACCTATACTCTATCTTGTATATGATCTCTAGAGCCAAAATAAACAATAGCTTTTTATCTCTTTCCATATTGTCTTTTGTGGTAATAGAATATTCTACTTTTATGCAGATATTCAATATTTTGATTATGACATGGATGTTTTTACAATATTTATTGAGTGTGATCTAAACTTTCACACCCAATCTAAGGAAAAAAGGCCTCATCTATATGAAATATGGATCTTTCAATAGAAGGATGCTATCATACTAAGAAGTGTACTTATATGACAAAGGATAACATTACTGTTGAGAATGATATATAAAAGGGTTTTAGTTGTGATATGTTCATTGTAAAGTCCTTTATGTAGCATTTATTATATTTTTGGAATAAGGCCTACGATATATTGGTTTCAAATGAGATCACAACTACTATATTTTACATGAATAATTAATTCACATAGAATGATGTATCTAAACAAAATCTTACACATTCACCATTCATAATAACATCTTTAGTTTTAAATTGAGTGTGTTTCCTTTTCTTGCAAAGTGTGAAGGTTATCAGGGGATTCTGACTCCAATTTCCCCTTTCCAATTGAGATAAACCTTTGAAAGGTTGCTCAATACCGAGTAAGGAGCCATAGTTGAGATCCTTAGGAGATTGGACCAAGTCAATTAAAATTAGTCCTCTAAGCTCCACTTCTGGTGAAACTGTCTCCTAGCTAGGATTCCATTTTGGAAACCTATGTTATCCTATTAGGATAGGTTTTTTGTGGGGTCACACATTTTGACGATTAAGTAACTAGATTCATGCTTCATGGTATAAATTTCAAGTGTAGTTGTTTCATTAATCATGCTAATTTTTAATTAGGGCCCACTAGTATGAGACCTAGAAATTCCCATGGAAGGTACACAAGCATTGTTATGATACACACTAATCTGTGCACTAAAAATAATATGAAAATTGGAAAATCTATGATGCTAAGAAATTTAATAACAAAATTCATAAATAAAGTAAACTCAACTTGCATAAATACGCTTACGCTTCACTCAACTCAACCTACTATACATTTAGTGAGCCTATTGCACATAATGTTATAAATATGAGAGCAAGGTCCCTTACCGCAGCAATAGATATTTCCAGTGTCATTTACTTAACTTATACACATTACTCATTTGTACCCTAAACCTAAAATAAAAGACAACATAAACAAACTTGAAGTGGAAATCAATGCTCGGACTGAAGAGCAGAAAATCAATCAATGCTTAGAATGAAGAGCCTTAAAGCTAATAATGTGTGACTAAAAAAATAATTTTACTTAAACAAATTCAAGGAAGAATGCATTTAATCCCTATTAACGCATTGCTATTGAAATGTATTTAAATTCAAATAAGAATTCTTTTAATCCCTATTAAAGCATTGCAATTGAAATGTTCCTTTGCATTATTAAGAAACAAATATGAATCAAACTTTTGTGATTTCATCCACTGAAATGATTTTTATTTCTTATTTCTACACCACCTAAGTTTAATACTATATATCTATATATATATATATCTATATAATAATATATATTATATATTATTATATATATATATATTATATATATTATATATATATATAGTGCACCTTTATCTTCTATCTCATCTTCAAACAAAAAGCACGTCTTGCTGCAAATTTTGCAGGGCTTCCTCATTCTCGCATAGAAAAGAATGATTGCAAAAATGATCATGGTTGGGGTAAGTAAGGTTCTGTCAACAAACATAACACATAGTTCTACACCTAGCACTTCAAGATATTGCATCCATCAATATTTACTAACTCATCCTTCCAAGTTTTACATTCTCTTGCAACGACCTTTGTCATCCTCTCTTCCACTCTTGTACAATGAGCAGTGTCAGATATCTTTTCATTCTCTTCACACAATAATTGCAGGTGACTTGGCTCTTACACTGGATGCATGAAGACTTCGAAAAATTTGGATTTGGACAGCTCATAACTTGTACACAGTTTTGTAGGTTCTAACCCCGTATAGAAATTACCTGCATATGAATTCTAAATCACAGAGAAATAAACAATGCGAGAGCATAACACACAAAAAAACATATGCACAGAGATTTTCCCCTAGATCCCAAACCCGGGACTTCCAACTTGATTTTTCATTATGTTCCTTTCAATGTTACAATACATATTTATACATGCCGAAGCATCCAATACCATGGACCGAAAACCATCGCGTCCAAAACCCATGGACCGAAAACCATCGCATCCAAAAAACATGTGCGAAAATCATGCACAAAAACCATAGGTGGGTCCGCCAAACCTAACATAGGGTCCAAAAACAAAATTTTATGGGGCACTAGCCCGGACCCCATAAAGTGGGGTTACGGGTACCCCTCAAACCCCCTATTAACTACGTCGAAAGAATATAACACAACCCAACAAGTTTTACATTTCGTATGGAATGCCTCAGAATGGACAATAAACCAGGTTTTCCAGTTTGGCTTCAATTATAGCATCTTTGGGTTCGCTCAATTCATATCTTTCAATGAAATCATTCGGAAGACCCATATGAATATCAGACAAAGGAATTGGCTCTATGCGTCCATGAGTATTCATTCAACCCACAAAGCATGTTTCTTTATAATTTCCATGAATGATTTCCTCTATTTGTCCTCGTACACATCCAAAACAAAATTGATGATGGTCTCTGCACTGTACTATATTTTCAAGTGGAAATTCATCACAACAACACCCACATTCCATACGTCATAATTCAGATTCAGTTTTTGAACTTCCTACATTAGAAGAATCGTAAACAACTATTTTTCCATCAGCATAATAGGAAACACACTCGAAATATTATGACTGTAGAGAATCAGTCATTGTTAATGGGAGAGAAGGCTATAGAATTAATAATATTCAATAGTTGATGAATAGCTTTTCTGTAATCCCAAGAATTCTCAATGTACCATTAGAATATTTGAAATCAGAAAACTCTGAACAATCAAGTGACAGGGGTGACATTAGTTACGAAAGAATGATTGTAGTTAAATACGAATTAACCTAAATTGGAATGCACCCATGGACGACATGACGGGTCAAAACAAGGCCAATTGGCCCAAACATTACCTATCCCCTTAGTGGGTAATTGAGTTCTTGGTCATATCCATGTGGGGTAATCATATAAGCCCGCTGAGGTAATTTTGAGCTTTAAATCACGTGCTCCCAACAAAGTGTCTTCTCGATAACTAGCTGACATCATCATTTAGCTCTATCAAAATAATTTTCTACACAATTGACTTTATTATTATGCAAATTTTAATTTCATGAGAATATCAAATTATTCTCTCCTATTTGCGAATAGATGGGAAGTAATTTGTTTTTTATTTGGTTTTACACTATTACCCATTTATTACTCGCTATCGAAATTTTATGTTGTGGGTTATTAAATAAATATTATGATCAAATGGTTATAACTATATCACAGATTTAGTCAAATACTACAACAATATATGATGTGTTCACACCAATAAAAATCCAATTACAAATTCCAAAGTCAAATGAATATGCATTAGTTATTTAATGGTAAAGGAAGATGCATCAATTTCTATCACGATGTAAAGATAAATATGTATTGCAAATTACGAAAACCAATAAAACGTATGATTATGGGATTTGTAAAAAATTTCCATAGGGACCATGGTATCAGAAATATGCTTAGTGGTTGGTGAGTAGAAGATAAAATATTCTTCGTGTTGGCATTATGGCTAAAGTTTTGCCCTTGATGGCAACCCATTCAGGTGATAGATCACAATACTTCAAGTCAGCAGCAGAGATTGATGATCAGCTATCAAATATTGAAGAAAATAAGGGGTACGCAGGTACACCTTACAGAAGGTGCGTACACGCTGGCCGGTGTTACATAAAGTGCGTACATACCCGCAGTTATCCCATTCAGGAGGTGCGTACCCCCAGTTCACTTACTTCAAGGCAGAGAAAAGCACACGTGGTGTTTCTTATGTTTAACTCTTGGTATTTAGCCGACAGAATTGTGTTATTATGGTTTTGGCCCATGGTATTGTTTTAAATTATTATTATTATTGAGCCCCATGATCCATGATTTGAGGAAGAGCATGCCTATATAAAGAAAAGGAGATCATTTGGCTTGAGCATGTTTTGGGTTGAACATCTTATGAGAGCTAGATCTGAAATACTATGATCTCTTGGAGTAATGTCTAGATCTAAATAAGGCGCAGTTGCGGAGGTGCGCAGTGCCATAGAAGGCGCAGTGCCAAGGCGCCACAGAAGGCGCAGTGCGGAGACGCCGCGGAGGTGCCACAGAAGGCGCAGTGTGGAGGCGCCACAGAAGGCACAGTGCGAAGGCGCCACAGAAGGCGCAGTGCGGAGACGCCGCGGAGGCGCCATAGAAGGCACAGTGCGGAGGCGCCACAGAAGGCGCAGTGCGGAGACGCCACAGAGGCGTCACAGAAGGCGCAGTGCAGAGGCGCCATAGAAGGCACAGTGCGGAGAAGCCACAGAGGTGCCACAAAAGGCGCAGTGCGGAGGTGCCATAGAAGGTGCAGTGCAGAGACGCCACAGAGGCAACACAGAAGACGCCACAGAAGGCGCAGTGCGGAGGCACCACAGAAGGCGCAGTGTGGAGACGCCATAGAGGCGCCACAGAAGGCGCAGTGCGAAGGTGCCACAGAAGGCGCAGTGCGAAGGTGCCACAGAAGGCGCAGTGCGGAGGCGCCACAGGAGATGCCACAGAGGCGCCACCGAAGGCGCAAGTGCGGAGGTCAGTGACGACACAGAAGAACAATGCGTACTTGTACGCAGGCATTACATGGGTGAAGCTCCGTACTTCTCTTGAAATCAAATTAGCTATCCATGTTTATCCTTGCTGTGTTCTGGGTCTGGTTTCTGGTATTATGATCTGATAACAACAGTCTGAGAAGTGATTGATTATGTTCTTAATGACTCATCTTCATGTGATCTAATGGACTAGATCTGATTGATGACTCTCATTGTATATGTATTGATCTAGTGATTGGGTGATTCAGAAGGTTGTTTGATTATGAGCTTCAATGTGGTTATTTGGTCCAATATGAAAATTGGATGAAACGTGGCCTTTCAGATTATGTGTTGTGCTTCAGTGTATCCAGTATGAAAATTGATGAAACGTGGTACCTGGAGGAGAAAATATTGTAGGCCGGCGCCTACGTCCTAGTACTTAAGCTAGTACAAAAGCAAAGGGGAATCTTTAGAGCATTGTAGCAGGTAGCAGCCTGCGTACTAGTAAATGGATCGGCTAGTACAAGGGCAAAGGGGGTTGTAGCTCCCGTACTGGTATAAGACTGCACCAGTACAAATATTGTAAAAGGATTTTCTTATTAAGAAGAAGATTGAGATGAATTGCAGCAGGTGGTTTTCTCCCGCATTGGGTTTCCACCTTATATCATGGTGTTCATGTGTGTGCCTTATGTGTGATGATCTATTCTATGTTACTGCTTCTGTTAACTGATAATATGGTTGATAATGTTCTAATGCACTCATTGAAGATCAATTAACTTAATCATAAGAAGTTGTGGAAGTAGCATATATGAATCTGGTTATGGAAATGAAAAATTTTTATTAATGTGATAATACTGATTCACCCCCGCCTCTCAGTATTATTTCCAACAATTTCCAATAGCAATTACAATCTATGCTTCATATACAATTGCTTTGCTTCCTATTCTTTCATTTTTCATTTGTTTGTTGTGTAGTCATGTCCTGTTGCAACTTCTTAGCTAGTAAGTGTACATTAATAATAACCTTATGTAAAATGCGTGGATCAAGAGGCTTTGTAGTGTAATGAAAGAGAATTGTGACAACCACAACACTTTGATTTTTATTTTTTTGCTTCTTCATTTATGAAATTCCATAGGTTGAGATAAGGTCAAATGGGAAATATGATTCGTCCAATAGGAGAACCTTGAGGGAACCTATAAGATCCATACCTATGCTAGTATATGAACTTCTCAAGTTGGTGTAAGTCTACTCATGTGTTAACTCTTTTCTAGCACAGTAGAGAAGGGATAAGCAAAAAATATGAAGCAATTAAACTAGTATCAAAGGTCTTAAAATAATTCTCTAAATGGGAAACCTCCTCTGCTCTCAATAAGCCAGGATCCCTCTTCTTCCTGTTGAAAATAATAAGTGCCAATGCATAGTTGTATTAAAATAGATAAATAAAGGGTGAAAGAAGAGAAAGGCTTATTGCACAGGAAGGTGAAGCAAGTGAATTTTCCAGTGCATTATCCAAGCTTGGTAGAAATGAAGCAATGTTTGTGCTCTTGAAATGAATCCATCAGGGTATTGTCCAAGCCTGCAGGTAGTAGAGAAACAACAAATATGAAAACCAAATACTATAAAAATCATAAACTCTTCATGCACATTACCTTTTCCTTTATTGAAATAATTGTGATATAGTGTATCTTCTGTGTGTGTTTCAACCAAAGGGGGCTTACTACCCT
>APFE030570109.1:0-12483 GCA_000404065.3 Pinus taeda
AAAGAAGTATTCAAAGAAGCTGAAGAAGGAACAAAGCTGGCATACTTAACGACAGAACATCGACAATGGAAAGCAAGACCCTCAAGTATGCCGCAAGACTCCCTATTTTTATTGTTATGCCCATGTATCCCCCATACTTTTACAATTGTGCCCCATAGAATCCCACTATTGCTATTGTTATGCCATTACATTATTATTTTTATGTAGGCTCTAATTATATTGTCACCCCTTAGACTCTTGTATATACCAAGGAGGTCTTATCATTTGTATCTTCCAGGAATTGTTCATTTATGTGATGTAAAGGATGTTTCCCCCTCGCAGAGGCTATTTCTCAATTTGTTGATCTATCTTTTCTTCTATTTTGTGAGATGGTTGCATAACAAAATCCCTACAATTGAGGTTTTGTCCTCTTAGCCCTCTCTACCCAAATATAAGCAACTAAAACACCCAAATTACATTATTTTAGTAAACTAGGGCTTTACCAGTACACCTTAAATCATCCAAATAGTAAACTAGTCACCTAGAAATTCCTTGTAGCCTATGCTAAATCGGTTGTCCCTTGTTTCCCTCTGTAGCTAGCCCTAGTCAACCTCAACCTACTCCCTTAGGCCTTTGGTTGCAACTACAAGTCTATGGCCTATCTCCTTAATCCTTGGCTAACTACTATGACAACTACCTCACCCTTGGCTTCCTTGTTTAGCCCTACGGCCTACTCCTACACCTATGGTCACCCCCAATTGACCTTGGCTTCCTTTTTTCTCCCTGTGACTAGAATTAACTAGGCCTGCTTTAGCCGTTCAAGCTGCTACAAAAACCCTAAACCAACCCCTATTTAACTCAATTGTCCTTATATCTTTTATCAACAATTGTGGCCTGCGAAAAATCACATATCGACCCTTCCCATAAGACCAGACCTCTTATTTTCCTAGCAACTACCTCAAATAGAACTCAGTTCAACCTTTCTCCTATGTTTCTTCTGCATTTCCTTTAGAAATATGTGGCTAGGTCACTTCTAGCTTCCTCACAAGAGGAATGATCCTTCATCTTCTTGTCTCCAAACTTCTCCATCAATTTCTTATTTTTACTTGTCCTTAGGTCTCTTTGGAAGCCTCCCTTGTCCTTTAAGAAACCCCCAATCTCAAACTTAACATTAAATTAGAATTTATTTGGATTCAAATCCAACTCACTTTGGGTCCAAAACCCCAAACATTGGTGAAAATCCCAAACATCACATATTTGTGGGTGCTTTTCTCTCACAAGTGTTGATGTTTGCAGCATCAGGAAAACCTCTATTGATTTGACTGGCGGGGGAATGAATCATTCACCCATGTGACCATATTTATTTGGCTAGGGGTGAATGACCCATGGGCAAACATTTTCCCATGGGGTCATGCTGATTTGACTAGGGGAGAATGACACATTCACTCATGGGCCCATACTGATTTGGATAGGGGTGAATGGCCCATGGTACTCACATTGTGCTCTGGGATGGAGTGATTTATTTTTTTGATAGAGTGGGTTTGATTTGTTTATCTAATGGGGCTTTCCTCCCATTAATGGAGTAAAAAATTCTAGTTTGATGTTGAGTTGTGATATAGGCTCCATTCGTGAAAGGGTTTCTTGTGATGAGGTGCCCCTTGATGGGTCTCCACTAAACATTAGATGTCTATATAAATAGATGAGCATGTGAGAGACAAATCATCAACATAGCAAGTTCAATTTATCTTTTCTATTGGAGGAGAATTTTTTAGCTAAGGAGAAATATGTTTTTGGAGGATCATCTGTCACCTCTCTTCATCATTCTATCATTATTTTTAGAGGTTACACATGTGAGGAAGAAGTTCAAGTTTGCCCAGATCATTGACCATACCGAGTTTGATCGTACTGTTGACTAGGTCGAGTTTGACTATAACTATTTGATCAAGAGTTGACCACAAGAAGGCCGCACATATGAGGGTTTTACCAACCATAATTTGACCACAAGTTGAGTTGACTACAGGGACAAATTTGAACGCAAGTTGCAGTTTGACCAGCATTGACTTATGTGTGTTTTATTGGTTTGATCAGCATTAACCAACAACTATTTGACCATGTTTGACTGGTATTTAGACTTTTGTATTAGCATATATTTCTAGAAAAAATTATGCTTTGTAAACCTTGCTGGAATAACAATTTCTCCTCAAGAAAGGATTGTTTGGTTTTCTCCCAAGGTTGAGTTTCCCAAGGTAAAAATATTGTGTCTACTATGAATGGTTGTGTTTATATTATCTTTGTTGTTTCCACTACATTTACTATTGATATTTTTTGTGTATAATTGTTCAATGATATCAGTGGCAAGACAAAAAAATGTTTTAAAATCATTAGGAAGTAATTATCATATTAGAAAGTTGTATTCTATTACATTTGTTATAGAATTTCAACATGGTATCAAAGCAAAGACCAAAGGTGAAGCTAGTAGTGACTTCCAAGTGGATCTATAAAATCGACCATGTAGCAAGGAAAATTTTAGGAACCTCCTTAAATTTATATGTATAATAAATGGGAAAATCCCCATGATACATAGGAAGAATGGAAGGTGGTTTTATCAATAATATAATATCATATATAATTTTTTTTGCGAATCTCTCACAAGATTATATTATCTTGTAAAATCATGGCGAATTTTTCACTGAATTATAAGGTCTTGGTGAACCTTTCATTGAATAAGAAAGACTTTGTAAAGGGCTAACAAAGTTCATAATGATTGTTTCTTGTAACGACTTCAAGCCTTGTTAAGCAATCCATCAAGAACCAAAACAAGTATATTCTTTATACGAAATATAAAGATATTTCTCATGGAAAGTAAATTAGGTTTAGCGTGGGTGGTAGGGAGAAATCCTATATGTGACAATATGTTGAACTCATAAAGAGTATTTCTTGTAATGGATATGAGCATTGTTGTCTACGCAATCCCTGGAGGACTGAAATATGTATATTCCTCATATGGAATATAGAGATATTTCTTATGTATTAAAAAAATGGAGGATATGAAATGAATGGTATATTTACAAAGCCATGTGATGGTGTACTTAGCATTAACTAGTCACAATTCTTGAGAGGTTAGTCATGTACTTTAGTTAGTATGTGTCAATTCATTTATTGTTTTAATTGTTATATTATAATTATTACATGTTTATTACAACTTGGTACCAACACACATAATTTTGGTAAAGAAATGTGTGGTATAGTTCAAAGTTAGAGTGTTTTTAATGGCAATGACCTAGGCTCAAATCTTCCTAGGTAGGCTCTAGTAAAAATAAATACAACAAAGAAAAACGTAATTACCATAGGTATCATGAAACATCTGAAATTTGGATTTAAAAGATGTGATTTTATGGACCTTATAACAAGCTTCCTTAATGGTCTAAATACTAAAACCACCTAATTAAGAAAAGAAAAGTTTTTCATAGCTAGGAATGTGATTCACAAATACAAATGCATTTCATTAATAGAAAGCTAGAGGAGGGAGAAAAATCAACAAACAAAGAAACTCCATGTATGAATTATGGTGATATTTTAGAAAAAAAAAGGGAGATTTCAAGAGGACCTTCGTGATCAGCTTCCAAATCCTAATCTATTTCATGTGTTGTTTAACTTTCTTGTATTAAGTGTCCCAAAATTTTTGGATTGGTTAACAATCAGAAATTAAGCTACACAAGAGATAAGATAATAATTTGGAAATTTAATCATCCCATCTTATACTCCACTTCCAAGAAAAGGGAAGTTACAGTACTATTTCTTCCTTTTATTGTTTGAGGAATTCATCCCATCAAAAGTTGCACTTAGAATGACATTCTAATGTACAGTGTTGAAAAAGTTATGTTGTACCACTATTAAAACGAGAATATAATATCTATAGATGTCCTAGATAAGTAAACAATTTTAATAATCTAGAAACATATGAAATAGATTAAAACACACTTTGTCTACAATTGAATCACTCAAAATTCTCTTATTGAAGTTTGAATACAAATGTAATAGGGTATAATGCACATTGTACATTTGTTTTTCCCTTTCCAATTTAAAATCTCAATTCATATATCACTAAAAAATAACCTTGATCTCTTAGGAATACATCTAAATGTGTTTGTTTTTGTCTATACATATATGCACATGTCCATATACAAGAAATTCTCCATATGATACACATCCATATACAAAATGTAGTACAACAATACCTTTCTTTCCATTGCACTTAGTAGAGAAAGAAGTTGTACCCTCTTAAAGAAGCTTGCAATAGGTTTATAGGTTCTTTACACTGGCTTAATTTTTTATTCTTTTGTGTTCAAACTATTCAAACAATTCTCTTAACTTGGGTTTAAAGAAGTCTACCATGGAATCATACAAATTTGTTTTTGCCTATACACTTCGAATAAAATCAAGGTGAGAATAGGAGTCCAAATAGACCAACACTAGCTTACTATTCAACTAGGTGAGTGTGTGGTTTACATCCACCAAATCTCCCAAAGCATCTTTCCCTCCATATGCTATCCACAAAGGAAGTGATTCTAGGACTTGAGAGAGATCATAATCCATCAGATTTAAGCTTCGATAGTGCTTCAAATTCCCCTAAAGTCCATTATAGTCAAACTTTGCAAATGTTCCCTTTTGAATCACTACCAAGTTACAACAAACAACAAATTTCAAGAGTCATCTAAAATGATCTCTAGAGTCTAAAAGATAATGAAAACCTACAATTCTTATGTAATTAAGCAAGCTCAGGTATTACAAATAAGGCAATTCCACTCTCTCTAGATCTCTCTCTCTAGATCTCTCTCTCTAAGTGGAACAGATTAAAGCTTATAAGAAAGCAAGAGATATAACCTTATGCAGAAGCCACAAAAACATAATTTTTTGTACGATATTTATTATATTATACAAAAAAATGAATATATAAAGAAACTCAAATACCTCAATGGTTCCAGAGAAGCAATGAGGTCAAAGTAATCCCTTGCAAAGAATTCCTTGGCATCTTCTTCTTAGAAAATAACTCTTTCCCCTTAAACAATAAAAACCAATCTTCCTAAATGAATGAACAGACCCAGTCACACCCTTGAATACATTTGAAACAAATGCCGCAAAAACCATATAAATTAAGTCAATCCTATAAATGACAGAAATGCCTAATTACATATAAAATATCAATTGATTTGAAAGGCATTGATATGTTTGCGGCGTAATTGGTCAGCATATTATATGGAGAAAAGTAATCTTCACATTTTAAAGTTTCTTAGGTGTCATTGATCCATTAAATCACAGAACGAGGAACTGTTTTATACTGACCAACCATTCTATCCCATTCTTTGTAAGAAGCTATTAGTAAGGCCAAGCCTCGTGCATCCACCAATTCTCTAGAATTTGATACGTCATCGTATGTATTGGATGTGGTTTGTGCTTCTAACTCATTTGTAGGCATGGGTTGGTCTTGGAAACCTGACCAAATTCTAGTTCATGTGTATTGACATGATATTTGGCAACATAAATACCTACATAATTATGCTCAGATTTGTCATTACGTTTTTGCACCATTGTATGAGTTGATGTTTTTCAAACCATGCCCAATATTGTCTCAAGAAGCTATAGAAGTGTTGCAAAATATTGGAGGCTGGTATATAGATGAATGGTCTATTTATATCACGATATGTAGGGTAATGAAACCTCCCCACACATTGTCAACTCATGTTCCCAATAGTCTGTTCATTTGAGAGATTGACTATCAAACAACTCTACATGATTTCAACACCTATCTCTCAAAGCATAAGGGGTAATTTTAAAAACTTCTTTGAGCCCCACAAGCATTTGCGGTCTCTAGAAGCAATAAAAACAAGTTTGCAGAGGCCTTTAAAAGTACTTATCTAGACCACATGAGACCAAAAGAGACCTATAAATAACCTTAGATTATGGAATCCAAAAGCTACAACTCCAATAACCGTTGAAATGGTGAAACATAACATGAACATGATAAACAAATCAATTATCTAGGAAATTACTAATCTTCAAAACTACCTCAGTGGGAATACCAGTCGCATGGAACTAGTAACCTTGACAAGATATCCTAGCCTCATTGCAAACTGCAGTAATTTTTGCTATATTTTTTAAAATATCCTCCATATTATGTGCTGGCCAATTTAATATTCTTCCATCCTCAGGATTATACGTTGTTCTTTCAACATTAAACTCTCTAAGTGAAACAAAATTGAGCCCTATGGCTATAAATTCACAGGCAGACATCTGATTGGTTTTAAGAGTTCATGTCTTATCAGAGAAAATCATTGTGGTGCAACCCTATGTCTCCACACTAGGTAGCTTATGCACAATAGAATTATTTTGTGTTATCTTACGAGTTCCAAAGGCCAAACATGCAAACATGTACTAATGACAACAAAAAATCCCTCTGGTATAGCAGAATCTGCGAGAGAAACAACAATCTTAAAGTAGTACGTACACTTCTCAAATGAGAATCTCATAGTTTTTGGCCACCCATCTATGGCATCCCATGAGAAAAAATATTTGTAGTTCATGATCCAGACAAGAATACAAACAACACTAATTACTACTATCAACATTTCACCAAATTCTTTTAATTTTCTTTTCAAACAAGTATCAAGAGCCTCCATTGGAGCCTCCTGAATTTGTGCCTAAATTTTACCTATTTTTGTAGACATGCCACTGCTCACAACAATGCAAGTGCAGTAGGCATTGATAAATATAGTTCTTGAAAACACCATGCAGTATTTTGACTACAATTCACAATCATAGACGATGACTGGACATGCTCTTTTGACCATAGGAGTGCTTTCTCCAGTGAGGGAGCTTTGCTCCATCCTAAAGGTGTATGTCTTGAGGGGCGCAATTATCATGTTTGCATGAACCTTGTATCCCACCTTCAATTCCACTATATCTCTTGAAGCAAGTTATATCAAGGGAAGATCTGGAACATAATGCCCATATCTCAAGATCTTTGCATGATCATACTGCATTTCTTTGAGAGCTTCCAAAGGCTTATCAGAATTATTCTCCAACCATAATCCAACAATGGCATTAAGGATTAGAATAAAGAGAATGACCAGGGGTTCTACAAAGATTGTTATACCCTCCTAAGAAGACACATTATCATGGATGTAGGCAAGAATAAATGAAATGTTAGCTGCCACCAGAAGTATTTTAACAACTGTGTCATCAAATTGCTCCACTACCAACTTCCACAAACATGTATCATTTTTCTTCTAGAGTTCATTCCATCCATCTATTTGATGTTCTTTCTCCACCTCATGAGAATTTAAACCTTTATCTAAGCTCACATCATATTCTTCTAAGCATTGTTCAAAAGATTTAGACCAAGCAGGGAATAACTTTTCCTCAAGAATCTGATATGTCATCTTATCTATTTGATGTGGTGTGTGCTTCTAACTCATTTGTAGGCATGGGTTGGTCATGGGCACCTGGCCAACCTCCAGTTCATGTGTATTGCAAGGATCTTTGGGAGCATAAATACATGCATAATTATGCTCATATTTGTGATTACTTTTTTTCTCCTTTGTATGAGTTGACCTTTTACAAACCTTGCCCAAGACTGTCTCAAGAAGCTATAGAAATGTTGCAAAAGATTGTAGACTGGTATATAGATTAATGGTCTATTTATATTAGGATATATGGGACAATTATACCTCCCCACACATTGCCAACTTATATTCCCAATAGGCTATTCATTTGAGATATTGGCTATCAAAAAACTTTACGTGATTTCAACACCTATCTCTCAAAGCATAAGAAGTTCCATTTAAAAAACTTGTTTTAGCTCCACAAGCATTTGTAGTCTTTACAAGCAATATAAACAGGTTTGCATAGGACTTTAACAGTACTTATCTAGACCACATCACACCAAAAGAGACCTATAAATAACCTTATATTATGGAATCCCAAAGCTAAAACTCCAATAACTGTTGAAATGGTGAAACATAACATGACAACTGATAAACAAATCAATTATCTAGGAAATTACTAACCTTCAAAACTACCTCAGTGGGAATACCAGTCGCATGGAACTGGTAACCTTGACAAGATATCCTAACATCATTGCAAACTGCAGTAATTTTTGCTAGTTTTTTTTTAAATTTCCTCCATATTATGTGCTGGCCAATTCAATATTCTTCCATCCTATGGATTATATGTTGTTCCTTCAACATTAAACTCTCTAAGTGAAACAAAACTGAGCCCTATGGCTATAAATTCACAGGCAGACATCTGATTGGTTGTAAGAGTTCTTGCCTTATCATAGCAAATCACTGTGGTGCAACCCTATGTCTCCACACTAGGTAGCTTATGCACAATAGCATTCTTTTGTGATATCTTATGAGTGCCAAGAGCCAAACATGTAATAATGAAAATAAAAAATCCCTCTGGTATAGCATCATCTGCGAGAGAAACAACAATCTTAAAGTAGTATGTACACTTCTCAAATGAGAATCTCATAGTTTTTGACCACCCATCTATGATGTCCCATGAGAAAAAATATTTGTAGTTCATGATCCAGAGAAGAATATAAATAACACTAATTACTACTGTCAACATTTCACCAAATTCATTTAATTTTCTTTTCAAACAAGTATCATGAGCCTCTATTGATGCCTTCTTAATTTGTGCCTAAATTTTACCTATTTTTGTAGACATGCCACTGCGCACAACAATGCAAGTGCAGTAACCATTGGTAAATGTAGTTCTTGAAAACACCATGCAGTCTTTTGAATACAATTCACAATCATAGACAGTGATTGGACAAGCTCTTTTGACCACAGGAGTGCTTTCTCCAGTGAGGGATCTTTGCTCCATCCTAAAGGTGAATGTCTTGAGGGGCACAATTATCATGTTTGAACGAACCTTGCATCCTACCTTCAATTCCACTATATCTCTTGAAGCAAGTTATATAAAGGGAAGATCTGGAACATAATGTCCATCTATCAAGACCTTTGCATGATCATACTACATTTCTTTGAGAGCTTCCAAAAGGCTTATCAGAATTATTCTCCAGCCATAATCCAACAATGGCATTAAGGATTAGAATAAAGAGAATGACCAGGGGTTCTACATAGACTATTATACCCTCCTAAGAAGACACATTATCATGGATGTAGAAAAGAATAAATGAAATGCCAGCTGCCACTAGAAGTATTTTAACAACTGTGTCATCAAATTTCTTGACTACCAACTTCCACAAACATGTATCATTTTTCTTCTAGAGTTCATTCCATCCATCTATTTGACATTGTTTCTCCACCTCATGACAATTTAAGCCTTTACCTAAGCTCACATCATATTCTTCTAAGCATTGTTCAAAAGATTTAGACCAAGCAGGGATTAACGTTTCCTCAAGAATTTGATATGTCATCTTATCTATTTGATGTGGTGTGTTCTTCTAACTCGTTTGTAGGCATGGGTTAGACCTAGACACCTGACCAACCTCCAGTTCAAGTGTAAATGAATGGATCTTTGGAAGCATAAATACATGAATAATTATGCTAAAATTTGTTATTACTTTTTTCTCCTTTGTATGAGTTGACCTTTTACAAACCATGCCCAAGACTGTCTGAAGAAGCTACGGAAATGTTGCAAAATATTGGAGACTGGTATATAGATGAATGGTCTATTTATATTAGGATATATGGGGCAATTACACCTCCCCACACATTGCCAACATATGTTCCCAGTAGGCTATTCATTTGAGAGATTGGCTATCATACAACTTTACGTGATTTCAACACCTATCTCTCAAAGCATAAGGAGTTCCATTTTAAAAGCTTGTTTGAGATCCACAAGAATTTTGCAGTCTCTAGAAGAAATAAAAACAAGTTTGCATAGGCCTTTAAAAGTACTTATCTAGATCACATGAGACCAAAAGCGACCTATAAATAACCTTAGATTATGGAATCCCAAAGCTACAACTCCAGTAACTGTTGAAATGGTGAAACATAACATGACAACTGATAAACAAATAAATTATCTAGGAAATTACTAACCTTTAAAACTACTTCAGTGGGAATACCAATCACATGGAACTAGTAACCTTGGCAAGATATCCTAGCATCATTGCAAACTGCAGTAATTTTTTCTAGATTTTTTAAAATTTCCTCCATATTATGTGTTGGCCAATTCAATATTCTTCCATCCTCAGGATTATATGTTGTTCCTTAAACATTAAACTCTCTAAGTGAAACAAAATTGAGCCCTATGGCTATAAATTCACAGGCAGACATCTGCTTGGTTGTAAGAGTTCCTGTCTTATCAGATCAAGTCACTGTGGTGCAACCCTATGTGTCCACACTAGGTAGCTTATGCACAATAGCATTCTTTTGTGCTATCTTACGAGTGCCAAGGGCCAAACATGTAATAATGACAACAAAAAATCCCTCTGGTATAGCAGCATCTGCGAGAGAATCAACAATCTTAAGGTAGTACATACACTTCTCAAATGAGAATCTCATAGTTTTTTGGCCACCCATCTATGGTGTCCCATGAGAAAAAATATTTGTAGTTCATGATCCAGACAAGAATACAAACGACACTAATTACTACTATCAACATTTCACCAAATTCATTTAATTTTCTTTTCAAACAAGTATCATGAGCCTCCATTGAAGCCTCCTGAATTTGTGCCTAAATTTTACCTATTTTTGTAGACATGCCACTGCTCACAACAATGCAAGTGCAGTAGCCATTGGTAAATGTAGTTCTTGGAAACACCATGTAGTCTTTTGAATACAATTCACAATCATAGACAGTGATTGGACATGATATTTTGACCACGGGAGTGCTTTCTCCAGTAAGGTAGATTTTCTCCATCCTAAAGGTGGATGTCTTGAGGGGCACAATTCATGTTTTCACGAACCCTACATCCCACCTTCAATTCCATTATATCTCTTGAAGCAAGTTATATAGAGGGAAGATCTGGAACATAATGTCCATCTCTCAAGACCTTTGCATGACATACTGCATTTCTTTGAGAGCTTCCAAATGCTTATTAGAATTATTCTCCAGCCATAATCCAATAATGGCATTAAGGATTAGCATAAAGAGAATGACCAGGGGTTCTACATAGACTGTTATACCCTCCTAAGAAGACACATTATCATGGATGTAAGCAAGAATAAATGAAATGTCAGCTGCCACCAGAAGTATTTTAACAATTGTGTCATCAAATTTCTCCACTACCAACTTCCACAAACATGTATCATTTTTCTTCTAGAATTCATTCCATCCATAAAATTTGACATTGTTTCTCTACCTCATGAGAATTTAAACCTTTCTATAAGCTCACATCATATTTTTCTAAGCATTATTCAAACGATTTAGACCAAGTAGGGAATAACTTTTCCTCAAGAATTTGATATGTCATCTTATCTATTTTATGAGGTGTGTGCTTCTAACTCATTTGTAGGCATGGGTTGGTCTTGGACACCTGACCAACCTCCAGTTCATGTGTATTGCAAGGATATTTGGGAGCATAAATACATGCATAATTATGCTCATATTTGTGATTACTTTTTTCTCCTTTGTATGAGTTGACCTTCTACAAACCATGCCCAAGACTGTCTCAAGAAGCTATAGAAATGTTGCAAAAGATTGGAGACTGGTATATAGATGAATGGTCTATTTATATTAGGATATATGGGACAATTAGACCTCCCCACACATTGCCAACTTATGTTCCTAGTAGGCTATTCATTTGAGAGATTGGCTATCAAACAACTTTACGTGGTTTCAACACCTATCTCTCAAAGCATAAGAAGTTATGTCATCCATATCCAAAGTCCCATTTTAAAAACTTGTTTGAGCTCCACAAGCATTTGCAGTCTTTGGAAGCAATAAAAATAAGTTTGCAAAGGCCTTTAACGATACCTATCAGGACCATATGAGCCCAAAAGAGATGTATAAATAAACATAGATGATGGAATCCCAAAGCTACAACACCATTAACTGTTGAAATGGTGAATCATAACATGAAAACTGATAAACAAATCAATTATCTAGGCTATTACTAACCTTCAAGGATGCCTCAGTAGGAATACCAGCTGCATGGAACTAGTGACCTTGACGAGATATCCCAACATCATTGGAAACTACAACAATTTTTGCCAGAGTTTCTAAATTTTCCTCCATATTATGTGTTGGCCAATTCAATATTCTTCCAGCCTGGAGATTATATGTTGTTCCTTCAACATTAAACTCTCTAAGTGAACCAACATTGTTCCCTATGGCTATAAATTCACTGACAAACATCTGATTGGTTGTAAGAGTGTCTGTCTTATCAAAGCAAATCACTGTGGTGCAACCCTATGTATCCATGTGGTAGGCCCCTATACTACTAGTGTAACCCCTTATTGTTATTAGTACAACCCCCATATTATATTGTTGTACCCAAAGTTGTGGGGGACCACTCCCCCCCCCCCC
>APFE030570114.1:5926-42188 GCA_000404065.3 Pinus taeda
TTCCTAGATGATATAAAACCCTAATCTATTACAGGCTTCGCACTTTAGGGGGCAATCTATTACACTAAAATTTGTCACCATGACTATTTGCAGTTAGTATGGCTCCATCAACATTCATACTATCCTCCTTGGCAAGCCTTATACCTCTTCTCTCCATGTCAAACTTCAAGAAAGAGAGAAAGCCATTAAAAAACATGTTTATCTCTGGGTACGCAGTTTCTCTCTACCTTACCTGCGTGTACGCATCCCAAGTTCATTATACCTACGTACTTGTACGCTCTGTATGTCAAGGGATGGCTGCGTACTCCTGTAAAGGTCAAAAGGCGCAAGTTTCATCTTAAAAAAGTTACTTGTGGTCATTTCTAGAGCATTCTAGAAGATTGTTTGACGTGTATTAAGCGCCTCCAGATGGTTCATGCATCCCTATGAAAGAGGAACTTATCCCATCAAGAGAGGAGATACCCCATCCAAAGAGGGGCTTATCCCATTGATGGTGGACCTGATTAACTTCCTCTAGAGCACTATAAATACAGGCATTGGGCCAGAAGGGGGGAGGTTGAAAGCTGAACATTCCAAAGGGTAGATGCTGCTGGAATTAGGACTTCCTTGTAGAAGCTTGTGAGGAGAGATTCCCATCCTTTCTTGTTTCATTTGGAAGTGGGTGAGCTTATCAAAGTAAAGGAAAACTCTTGCTGGACCCTGGGAGGAACTTGCACAACACCAAGGCTCAGGTTGTAATGGTTTCTTTTGTTTCCTATTAATACAAATAAGTCCATTCTTCTCAACAATTTGTTATTAATGAGTTGTTTCATATACTCCTTGGTCTGTATGTTGAATATGTTTATTTTATGAGATATTCAGGTGCTATTTAATCGTTTGATTGTTAGTGAATGCAGGTTTCGAAGTGAAGGAGGAGCTCATCCGGATCGACGAGGCTAGACTACTACAACAGCGTTGGACTATAGGTAGGATCTAAACACTTGATTTCTTGTATGATAAATGCATATTTAGAGAAGGATTGCTCTTAGTTGTCTTGTTTGTCACTAGAAAGTCTTAGGCTTCTAGGGAGGTTAGTTTTGTCCGCAAGATTAACTCTTTCCGCATGACAGTCATGTATCCTAGCTATTAGCGTAGGACAGTATTTCGTTTCATGATCGAACAACATGAAATACTTACATGACGGATGTGTTGGATTAGTATAATCATGGGCATACTGTCCTAGCCCTTCTCAATTGTAGCAAATCAATTATCCTTAACCTCTGTCAAATCCTCCTCCGCCTCAACCTCATCTATGCCCCTGAAATCCTATCCACGCCATCCCTACGCTCTAGTCAAGGGGTCGCGCTTTTGTCTGAACCCTATAGGTGGGAATTTTATCCATCATTAACTCATAACTCCTATAATTACTCTCATCATGCCCTACTGACCTACAAAGGTTGTAGAACAGTTGTTGTGGTGTCTGTACAAACTTTTGCAGAAAATGATAGTTATCTGTTGCATGTTTCCTACTACCTGAAATATAGCGCACCACAATGCAGGCCTTGCGCTAGGTCGTGCTTGAGCTTCTGGCCTCAAATCCATGGATCCACCTCCTACAATATAGTTCGCAAAGATTTCCAATGGTCCTTGTCATGCCCCTGACTCTTGCATTTCAAGCACCATACCTCTTCGTGCACCTCTGGTCGAACTGTTCTATCCTGCTTCAGACTTTGCATCTCAAGGCACAGATTTTCCAACTGCGCATGAATCTCCTAAACCCCTAGATTAGGATCTTACATCAATGTTTCATGTAGTCTCATTGTAATCTTCAAGGCCTCTACCTGAGTTGTTATCTTTTGTTGTGATAACGCAACCCTTAAGTGTGGGAGTAGTGAAGCCACAAACCATTTGCAATGTTGTCCGTCTGTCAAATTCATGCTAGCTTCATGGATTGTACACTTCAACCTCTGATCTAGTTCCCAAGATGTGTCGGTTGGTTGCATTGTGATCTCCTTGAATTCCACAATCAATTGTGCGTCATATTTAGGCCTATTGACCTCTCCATTCAGTGTTGTCTAGATGTCTAGCACTCTAGCATTTGGGTTATCATTAGAGTACTTGATATACCAGGTTAGCACACAAACTTGCAAGGTACTAACCAATGTCTTCTTATTTATATGATCATTTGTAACACCCTAATCTTCCCATACAGTTTTCACAATGAACCAGAATTGATCCGAGTCCTCATTTCCCAAGCCTTTAAACAAAGGTAGCTTCACTGAATTTGCCATACTGAACTGCGGTGGAGGTGGAGGTGGAGGTGGTATGGGTGAAGTCGCAGGTGATGGTGATGACATTAGAGGTGGTGTGGGTGGAGGAGGTATTTGCGAATCCTTGTCTTACTTACTGGATAGCACTTCATGGATAAACCTTCAATATCCCTTCCTCGTCTCCACTCAGAAGTGAAATCAATGGACTATATTCAAGACCCTTTTTCCCTTCGTTACTATAATTTTTTCCACTTCGCATAGTTCTGAACATCAAGGTAGCTGCATAACCCATTTTTCATATAATAGCATTTTAATCCAGGTATTCAAAGATTTCATGTACTTACCTCACAATCCTTTGAAAAAGCGTCACTCCACCTCATTGTATCTGACTAAGGTCTCGACAGCGAATTCACTCACAAATCCTCTTATAATGCGATCGAGCCAATGATTGACAGTGCAGGCGATCTTGTCCTCAGATGTTTCTAGTTTCTATACTAGCTCCGGGGTCCAGACAATAAGATATGAAGTTTCCACCTTCTTTGGCTATCTACTAGGTTTGCAATCCACTCATATAGCTCAACCAAAAAGGAGCAGAAAAAGATCTCGTGGATCTTTGTATACTGTAGAAAATTTGATGACAGGTTAACCCGAGAATGCAATATAAATCAAAGCAAAATACTATAACCTAGTTCTATTATCAATTTGCGAAAGCTTAAAATCGAGCTGAACAATATAACCAAAAGAAGAAGAATCAATGGCACAATACACATGAAAACACTTTGGGGAAAGCCTCAGCTAAAAACCCCACACTATTGTATTATCATACATGGTGGAAATACATAAGAATTATACAAATCCTTAGCTCTCACAGCTAGCCAGCTCTCTGCACAATCCTCATAAATGCTCACAGGAAATCTTGGCTTCTCTCCAGCCTTCCTCTTTGCCCTCCAAGCTCCTATTTCCTTGTGTTTTTCCTTCAGGATGATTTTCCTTTTACGAAGTGGAATACCAATCCTCCAACACTGCACAATCATTAAGGATGAACCCTTGACTGCATGCATAAGTATTCCCCATGTGAAAACACATACAACTGAGAGTACACTTTCCTAGAACATTTATCTCAACTGAGTCTTTTTCAAAATAGACATGCATGAGTTTCTGATGAGGAAATCTTCAGTTAACTGGAGTAGCACTAGTTGAGTGTATTAATGCATTAACTGACTGATAACACACTATTAGTTCCTCAACTAGTTTGGAACTAATTTAACTGGACTTAACTCAGTAAACTGAGTTAGTTAATTTCAACTCAAATATTACTCAATATTATCTCCTTTATTTAAGGGATAACTCTTGCATGACTTAAGAAAGACTTGTAACTTGAATTTCTCCAACTAATTAATTTAAAATTAATTAATTAATTATTTCCAAGTAGTTTTTAAGACTAAATTCAATATTAATCCACAATTTAGTTCAAGGAAAAATTAAATTGGAATATTCTTGTTTCCATATTTCAACACTCCTTCTCAACAAGAAAGGGATTATTTGCCACCCCAATCCTGTCTCTATGGAACTCAAATTTACACTTTGACAATGTCTTTGTCAGAATGTCAACATCTTGCTCCTCTGTAGAAATATCCTGTAGCAACATGATCCTCTCTACCTATGAAAAGAAAAGGGCAACAAATCTTTCCTTTTGCTTCTCCACACTACCATCAGTAGCTTGCTTTACCTTGTAAAGCCAATGGGAACTCACAAATGACTTGTTCTCCAGTCTCAGAACCACATCCCAAACACTGTTACAAACTATGGAGTCATACTCCTACACCATAGCATCAAACCAAATAGGTCGTTGCACTACTTCCTCAAAGGAAGATGGCTCAGTCTCAACACATTCACCAGCAAGGGCCATGTATCCAGTGTACCTCTCAGGTGACCTCCTCTGTCTATGTTGAGAAGATGGTGCTCCCACATTCTTTCTCACATCATTCAACAGTTTGTCAGCTTCTCTTGTGAACTTTCATCCATCTCTAGAAGACTCTGCTTGAGTGGACGTATCCACTCCTAGAACCTCTACATATGGTTGCTTCACATCAGTCTAAGGCTCCTCCTCCTTAGGAACCAACAGTTCCTCCACAGCCTGTAGTTGGAGCTCCTTGTCAACGGAAACTTGCATGGCCTTCTTCTCATCAAACTTGAGATCTCTACAAACTATTGTCCTCCGACTGGTAGGCAAGTACACTTGATAGTTGGGAGGTGTATCATTGTACCCCATAAATATCCCCAACTCTGTTATTGGCTCAAGCTTCTTCTGTGCGTCCTCTGTCACATGGAAATATACCGATGACCCAAAGATCCTAAAGTGACCCACACTTGGTCTCTTACCAGAGAAAGCTTCCTCTGGTGTCTTCATCCCAGGTATGTGATGCGGGCTTCTATTTTGCAAATAGACCATTATGTTGCATGCGTTAGCCCACAAGTGAAGTGGTAGGCCTTGGTCATGTAGCATTTCCCATGCTACCCCTACAATAGTTTTGTTCTTCCTCTCGGCCACCCCATTCTGTTCTGGGTTATGAGGTTCCATCAACTCTCGTTTAATTCCTTCCACTCCACAAAAGTCCTTAAACTCTTTAGAGAAATATTCTCCATCGTTGTCGCTTCTCAAGGACATGATCTTCTTCCTTGACTCTTTCTCAACCAAATCTTTGAACTCACAAAACTTTGTGAAATTTTGGTCCTTTTGCAAGAAATAAATCCAACATTTACAAAAATAGTCATTAATGAAAATCACATAATACCTTTGCTTCATTGTGGATTTTGTCAAGAACGGTGCACACAAATCAGTATGAACTCACTCTAAGATAGCCTCTACTCAACTGCCTCGATCATGAAAGGAAGACTTGGTGTACTTTCCCAAGGTACAACCTTTGCATGTGTCAACTTGCTTAAGTTTACCTTTGGGAAGTCCTATAGATATATGTTGCATTATCTTCAAAGCCCCATGATGCGAATGGTCGAACTGCCTGTGCCACAACTCGCCAATGTCTTGCCTTTGCACCAATTCTTCTTTCATACTCAATGATGCACAATCATCTACCTCTAGTTTATAGAGATTCTTCACCCAAATCCCTATCCACTTGGTCCGACCCATGTCTATGTTTCTTAGGAATGCCTTTCCTTTACTAAAGACAACATCATGGCCTTCGTCCTCCAACACCGCGATCGATACCAAGTTCTTCTTCAGTTCAGGCACATATATCACATCTATCAAGGTGAGAGGAGCTCCATGCTCTCTTTGAAATGAAACTGTGCCCCTCCTAAAACACTATACCTTCCATCATCACCCATCTCTATGTGCATCTTGAGGTCTTTCTCCTCCAAGGCACTGAATAAATTTTTATTACCGGCCATGTGGAATGAGGTTCCACTGTCAAGATTTAGACACAATCCATCGTCGATGACACCATGCATGCGATGAGGGTAAAGTCCATTTCGAACTGAGAGGCTAATGCCTCACCTTCCGATCCTTCCGAGGATCCCTTCTTGGACTTCTGCGATGGGTAATTAGTTGCATAATGTCCCATCTTGTGACAATTAAAGCATCTTACTTTAGACATGTCACCCTTCTTCCCTCTATGAGAAGAATTCGATTTGAAATGGGAAGCCTTCCCCTTCCCTTTCCTTTCCTTACATGTTAAGGCCAAATTTTCTTCATCATCATTCTTGGATGAAGAACCATCTCGTGTGCTCCTCTTGATCTCCTCTTGCATGAGATCCGACCACAGTTGTTCCCAATCCGGTAGTTTCTCCCTTCCATTCATAGAGCCTTGGTAGATATTCTAACTCTTTGGAAGGCCAAGGAGAGAGAAGCTCACCATATCATCTTCGGCAGTAGTTATTCCCACACTACCAAGTTCATCTCTGTAGGTGGTGAGCTTGTTCAGATATGTGGAAATAATATCACCCTTCTCCATCTTGATTCTTCAAAGCTTATCCTTGAGTGCCAATTTCCTTTAATCTCTATTGTTCTGTTAGAGGTCCTTTAATGTCTTCCACATTGAAAATGGAGTATCCTTCCCATGGAGACTTGAGACAATATGGTCTCAAACTCCCTCAAGGATGATCCGTCTCACCTTCGCCACACACTTCTTCCACTCAGCCAACTCTTATGCATTAATTGAAGCTAGCTTTGGGATTTCGTGATTAATGAATTCCTTCTAGCCATTTTCTTCTAATATAGCCTCCACTCTATCTTTCCATGCTATTTAATTCAAGCTACCTTCCAAGGCATACTAGAGTCTCAATCCATAGAACACCATTGGCCAACCTTGAAGTATGATATGAATTAGATTTGCACCTGCAACCCCAAACTTCAAACTTCAAATTCTCTTCTTACTATACTGTTCACAGCTCTGATACCATGTAGAAAATATGATGATAGGTTAACCCGATAATGCAATATAAATCAAAGAAGAATATTATAAGCTACTTCTACTATCAAGTTGTGAAAGCTTAAAGATCAAGCTGAATAATATAACCAGGGAAAGAAGAATCAATGGCACAATATACATGAAAATACTTTGGGAAACCCTCAGCTAAAAACCCCACACTATTGTATTATCATACATGGAAGAAATACATAGCAATTATACAAAGCCTTAGCTCTCACATCTAGCCAACTCTTAGTACAATCCTCACAAATGCTCATAGGAAATCTTGGCTTCTCTCCAGCCCTCCTCTCTACCCTCCAAGCTCCTATTTCCTTACGTTGTTCCTTCAGGATGATTTTCCTTTTGCCAAGTGGAAAAAAAATCCTCCAAAACTGTGCAATCCTCAAGGATGAATCCTTGATTGCATGCATAAGTTTTCTCCATGAAAAAACACATACAACTAATAGTACACTATCCTTGAACATTTATCTCAACTAGGTCTTTCTCATAATAGACATGCATGAGTTTCTGATGAGGGAATCTTCAGTGAACTGGAGTAGCACTAGTTGAGTGCATTAATGCATCAACTGATTGTTAACTCACTATTAGTTCCTCAACCAGTTTGGAACTAATTTAACTAGACTTAACTCAGTAAACTGAGTTAACTAATTACAACTCAAATATAACTCAATCTTATCTCCCTGATTTAAGGGATAACTCTTGCATGACTTTAGAAAGACTTCTAACTTGAATTTCTTCAGCTAATTAATTTAAAATAAATTAGTTAATTATTTCCAAGTAGTTTTTAAGACTAAATTCGATTTTAATTCACAATTTAATTCAAGGACAAATTAAATTGGAATATTATTGTCGCCATATTTCAGCATATATAGGTATCTGTCCAACCACAATTCCTTTGTTAGCCACAGGTTTCTGTTCTCCTGTGCCACAAATGCATGGATCTTCTTATCCAACTAGTATCCATTCTCCTTCTTAATTGGATTCCAGTGATATGACATCACACATCTCTTATGCAGGTTCTAGTCCTGGCAACGGAACCATTTGTTGGCTTGAGCGGGCCTAACCCAGGTTTAGCATTAGTTAGCCAAACAAATACCTACACTATTGGCCCTTTCATCATCAACCCGTAGAGTGCGGACTGAATTCTCACCCAAAGCAATATGGGGGGATGCTGGAACAAAGTTTCCGCACCTTGAGATGGTTGTGATGTCGGTTAATTCCTTCTTATTCCTGCCTTCACGCAAGTCGCTTCGCTTTAGGGCTTTGCAAGATGAGCCCTCTATTCTACCCTTCAATACCTCCATGAAAGGGTACAACTAACCTTTGCACAGCCCTAACCTATTGCTCAGGTACTTTCACGCTGCTATGGTAGTGTATCATGCAGATTCCCCAATCAGTTTAAGTGACTTGCTTATCTCTATCAAACAATTATAGTAATGCCACGTAAACAGATATCTGTAATTGCATTAAGTTTTCCAATGTAATTACATTCACTTGTTCATCATATAAGCATAATAAAGGACATTCATACATAACATATCAAGATGCATCAACATAAAAAAGACACTGAGATTACAGAATACTTCTCTTTATTGATATCTTCCGAGTGTTTACAAACTCTGTCCACCCTATGCACTCAGCAATATGGGTCTACGCACTTAGCTGCAGACTTCTATCCGAGGCCTATGTGCACTCAACTATAGAGCCTCCACCTATGCTATGACCCAAGACTTAGACTTCTTACTTCAGAGCTACGACTCCCTTACATGATTTTCATTGTATCTCTCTCCAAAACTACTTAGAGCTTAGATCTTTTTATATAATCCCATGGTCTACAGACCATGGGTAGATCTCTTTACAACTGAATTTTATTTACAAAACTAAGGGTGGAAAACCCTTTATGACTTATGACACCTTCATGCTCTACGACCAAAAAATGTGGATACTTTTCAATTTTATTACAAAATTTGACTCAAACATGGGCTTTTAGCCCCAAAAGTTCCCTTGGGGGATCCCACTCCCAACAACTGCCCTTATAACTCTTCACCTACTCTATGACTATTACATCCAACCATTGACACTTGACTTACACTTGACATGACTCAACATTACAATGCACATGTACTCATGTGAGACAACATGGCTTGAGCATTTCTTGCAAGACATCATTGGCACTCAGTCCATTGTGATGAGACCAACTCTTTGACATGCTTTTGATGGTGAAGGTGGTGAGCTGATGCCAAGCTTGGTCGTCCATGATGGTGTGCATGCACCTCATGGTGACATCTTGCTGAAGTGAATTCTTTCCTTTGTTGCAACCAGTGCATTGGTTCAACCCCTTCATCCAACTCGTCTACTAAAATGCACATGGTCTTCTTAGCTACGGTTGACCTGGAAACACACTAATGCATAGTGTGTGTGCTGATCTTAAAATGTGTGCTAGTGTTCATGTGCATCAACTTGCCGAAGTACATGTTCAGCCCTAGTTGGACTTGCTTCTTGTTTTTGCCTTGGTGAGTGTGTTGAATGGGTTGGATTGCATGTGTGCGCTTAATGACATGCATGTTGTTGAATCCTTTGCATGTGATCAACAACACTGCTCACCATGTCTACTCTATGTCAGCTACTGGGATGGATCCTTAAATTGTATAGGCGTAATTTCATCCATTAGTGCATGTTGCACCCACTGTTGTTCCTATTCCTATTGCAACTCATTTGTATGTCTATGTAGTTTCATGTTCTTCTTGAGTTGTTGCTTCAACACATGCAACTCCTTCTTTGTTCCATCTTCTACCTTCATGCAATCTTCATGTCACACCGTCACTTCATCGCTGGAGTCTCCAAAGTTGATTTCATCATCAATCAACCTACTTGAGCTTGCGACCTTGTTTCGCCTCCATGTTGTCAAAAATCATCCTCTTACATTCATTGCATTTGGTATGCTGTCTTTAGTTGTTGTTCATGACGTTTCTCATTGTGATGATGATGTTGTCATACCTTGATGTTCTTGTCTATGAATAACTTGATGTCTTTGTGGGTAGGCAATTCCATGGACACTTGATCGATTGCATCCCCAAGTGTTCTTTGAATGGTGTCTTTGTCTCTCCTCTCTTGGAAACCATTGTACCCATACTGCTTAGAGGTAGATGAACACCTGGGATACCTGGAGACATGGAAACACTCATGGAAAGCAATCTATCTGTCAAAAACCAAAATGAACATGAGAACTAAATTGCAACATACTTGGGTGCATGATCATGAAGGTTGCGCAATATCGGCCGGGAGGTCGAGAGACCGACTACCAAGACTGCACAAGGCACAGTCTAGGTTAATGGAAGACTAGCTGACTGCTGGAACTACATAATGAAAAATACGTTATGGCTTACTACTGTGATTGCGCAATGTGCAATTCCAGCTGGGAAGGATTGCTGGCCTAGGGACAGATTTGCGCAATTTCCTAGGCCAAGTAGCCACTGTCCATTAGAAATGCACAAAATAGTCCTCAAGGGTAGTGCTGGGTAGGAATGTGTAAATATAGAGAGGAAGGTGAGCCTTCCTTCCCTAGATTGTGTAATGCAACCTTGGTGAAGACAAAGTTTGGGCTAAGGTTGCCCCGACTAGTCAACGGGCAACTAAAAGAAACTAAGATAGTAAATGCATGGCAAGACTAAGTGATAGCAGAAGTGATTAACAATGCATGTGAAACATGAATAAAAGATTTAACAAACAGATCAACATGCATGTGGGTGAGGCAGTTCGTCGGTTGGGCAAACGTCCGTGCAGAATAGTGTCATGCATGTGACAACAGTGAGATAGCAATGAAAACTGAAACAAATCTAGGACAAGCTAGTATATATGTAAATGACAGCAAACATTCAAATAAATCAAGTAAAAAATACTCCCACAAGCGAAAACAAAAAAAGCGACAGAAATGCAGCACAAGGTATGGTAAGCGGGCTTACCCCAAAACCGCTGAGATAAATGTGTTGATTACTCCTAAATGTGATGTGGGATGTCAGAGCTACAATGTTGATGTGAGGAATGAGCTCTATAGCATCCGTTTGATCAGTTTTGATAACATTGAGGTTGTGATGTGCATGCCATGAATCTAGGGGAAGCGACACTTCGTGGGAGATTTCGGAATTTCGCCTTGCATCTAACCTCCAACTGCTAAACATAGATCCTTGAAACAAGGGATGCCTTTTCATGCTGCCTTGGGAGAAGCAACCCATGCATGCAAATCAATTGTCTCAGTCCTGGAGGTGCACATGTAAGAGATTACTTGACTGCTAGAGAAAAAATGTGCATTTATGGCTGGGAGTTGGGCTGACTACCCAGGAGATTTATGCAATTTCTTGGTAGAGTAGCTGACAACTGTCCAGATTTGCACAAATTTTGGGTTGAACAACCTTTCTAGGAAAAATTTGTGCAAATCCTGCTGGGAGTGTTGGCAGGTAGGATTGCAGAATCTTGGAGCCGAGTAGGCTGCCAGAGAGGATCGCGCAATTTCTGGAGGGAAGGTTGGTTACCCTCCAGAAATGCACAATTTTCAAGGGGAAGATACTTAACCTGCAACTGGACCAATTTCGAGTGAACAACCTATGAGGGGAATAGATCAAGTTGTGATCACCAGGCTGCCTTTGTGTAAAAAAGACACTTAAGCTTCTGAACTTGACGAAGCAAGGCAAGATGGTGTGAAGGTTGGAAGGGAGGCTCCAAAACGAGGCTAAGGAAAAATTTTGGAGGGTGGTTGTACCTACTACAATATATTTTTAAACAAATTATTTTGAATTGCTTCATGTGCACAATTCTCTTATGGTGTTTTTGATTGGAAACAAGTAAATTTTATAAAGTTTTATGTGAAATACATGAGAAAAATAGCATGAAAAAACTAGTGTTGAACAACAATGATGAAAAGTATAGAAAACCATCAACATGAACACTTAACATAGTGTTTTTATGAAGGATTTCACCCCTCCTGGGCTACATCTGCTTGGTCCATATTCCATGTCCTGGGTCTCTGTATTAGCTCAATATGGCAAAAAAATGTTGTTTACAAAAATCTGATGCTCCTAAAACCTACTTCAATGTGTTTAGAATGCTAAAATTAGCTAGGAACACCTTTTCCTTAGCTCAACTTAGTCAAATTTTTCTCCAGTTATGGCCAAAACTTCTTTCTCCTAGTAAACCTCCACTAAAACTGGAGGAACTCTAGTTAATTTCACTAAACTTGGAGTTTCCACCCAATTTGGTGGGTCCGCAAAAACACCGCTAAATTAAACTGGAGGTTTAATTAATGTTAACTTGGATTAATTACCATTAATCAAGTTTTGACGCAATTACCACTCAGTTAATGTAAACCATTAACATGTGGTTCTCACAGACGAGTTCACATGTGATAGCTTGGAGTTCACAATTATGGTTGGTCAGCATGGTTTCTATTAATCATTTGAGTTGACGGTTTGAGTGGACACATGTTATGGTATATGTTTAGCTTACGGTTTGATGCTGCATTTTGTTATCTGTTGGTTGGCCATTGGTGATTTGCTAGTCATTTTGCCGAAGTGTTTGCATGGGAGGGTTGGCACTCCTAACCCCCAACCACAAACATTATAAAGTTTAAATATATGAAATGAACATTATGGTTAAGAAAAAAGTCGTGGGTGCAATGGTATGTCGCGGAGTTTGTTGGGAGTAGGTCCTGGGTTCGACCCCCCAGCTTGCCATAAAATTTTGGTGCACATTGATTACATGTGGTCCCTTGGCGAGGGACATGTCGTGGCCTTTGGGCTTGTGACTTGTCCCCTCCTCATTGGTCCTCTCTACACCAATGAAAACACCCACATCACCCACCTACAAAAAAACCACCATCTGGCACTTGGTGAGCTATGTTTGAGCTTTGACCATCCGTTGACCCTGCCCAGTCATCTTCCATGTCAGCAATATGGACTACTCACTGTGCAGTGACTGTACACATTTTTTTGGAAAAATTTCTTCTATTTGGCAAAGTGGACGAACTCATTATCTTCCTCATATAAACTCAATTTTTAGTGAAACAAGCTGCGTTGGGATCATTTCACTGAGAGGGACACATTTGTTCAGGCTTCGAGCCATTCTAAGAATTTTTATTTTTCAGCTAAATATCGAGCATCTGATCATTCCTCCCCACTAGAAGCCTTTTGGACCCCAAAAGATATTTTCAAGAGTTCAACAAGCGATGGCACAACTCCCTCACCTTCTCGATCTGCAACCATTTGGCTTTAGAAGGCTTTTGTCCCTTGAGTCCCACTCTAAGGTATTCGACATTCCCTTTCTTCGAAGTTGTAGTTCTTCTATCAAGTATGAGATCCTGCTGAAGTTCATAAAGATATTCTGGTGAGAAATCATCTATTGATGGTAGCTAAACATGCTCTCCTTTATCATCAATCAAAGGATGCTCAAACAGACTCAAATTCCCAACATTAACCAATCTAGTAAAATCTAGCTTAAATGCATTATTACCAATCTTTTCTAGAATTTTGAAAGGACCATACAGATTGGCTTAAGATTTTTAAATTCCCCTTGAAGTCTCCCTTTACTAATATATAACAAAACTTCATCACTAACATGAAATTTATGATCGACACAGTGTTTGACATGCCTTGTCTTGTAGCTGCTTTAACTTCTTTCAAGTTGTTCCTGCACTATGTGATGTATCAACTAAATTTTCTCTATGAACTTCCTTACCTTATTGATGTCGTTTTGACCATCGATGGCAACATCTTTTTCAAATATGAAGTCCAAGAGTGATCTTGGCAAGTACCCAAAACATGCCTCAAATGGTGATGTGTTTGTGGGAGAATTATTTTCCCTGTTGTATTCATGTTGTATGTAATGCAACTGTTCATCCCACAACTTGGGATGTTTATTGCAATATCCTCTAAGAAGATGAATATTTGTCTTTTTGACCACCTCAGTTTGTCCATCTATTTTCAGATGAAAGGTGTTAGATCCTAAATCTACCTCAGGCTGAGAAAGGTAGGATCCAGGGCCAACATCAAACCACGCTTAACCTGGTAGCTAGCCCTACCAAGTCGGGAGAGGGCTCTCTCCTGGTCAATCTCAGCAAAGATATAATCAATAAGGGCTTGAGATGACTAATATGCTAACTGATTTTAGGCTAGGTATGTGTGTGAATAAATTTGATTGAATAAAATCATGTTTTTGTTGGTTCCAATGGAAAGGAAAATTTTGGGTGCAGGGAATGAGGCTCAGCCTTGCAGAGCTCTCAACGGGGCAAGGTAGGCAACTGATTTTGGAACTTCAAATCGAATGAGATAGAGATATTAGATAGGTGAGGAGATAAAGAGGGAAATAAAATCCATGGATCCTCTTCAAACAACTGAAAACATTAAAAAAAAAAAAAAACTAAAGCAAACCCTAGGTAGAGAACTGCAATTTCAATGGATTCTACCTTCACTCTTGTTTGATTTAGTTAAGAAGAAACAAGATAGATGATGACATACATAACACATAAGTAAATTCACAAATACAAAAGAAAGCAATGTACCAAGACAAAATGCCACATGAATCCCAAAGAGTGTTGCAAACCCTGGTCTCAATTCCTTAGCCAAAATGCTGATATGAGTGTATAATAAAGCTCCTTGCTTTCTCAAAAGTCAAACCATGCTAATGACTGAAAAAACATAATATATAGACAAACCATAGCTCATCCTAGCATCTAGGGGTTGAGCTCACAATTTTAGGATCTATTCGAACTAATTCTAAAATGAGAACTAGAAATTAGGCAATGGAACAACATGCCTCTAGAAACAAGGGAACTAATTCATTCAGTTTCAAACAACCTTTTTTATAGATGAATCTACCTCTATAAGTGAAAATTTGACATATTTACATCATGATACATCCATTTACATTAAATTACATCACAAATTTCACATTAAGAAGGTGAAAAAGTCAAACTAGCAAAAGCTAGGCGAAAAACAGAGCATTCCTGGTCAAACTGGGCCAAATTTCCTCTATGTGCTACGCCTGATTCTCTATACGTAGCGCCTATTTGAAGCCACTTTTGGAGGCATTCCTGGTGTCCAACTTTTCTTCGAGTGTGCTTGTTGGAAAGGTCTACCTGTCTACATTCCAATTCAAGTGGAAGTTTTCAATTTGGCCTCCATTTGTCCCTCCAAAATTGAATTCTCCCAACACTGCTTCTTGTCTGTCAAAATAGGGGTAGTGAGGTCATTTTTTGAGTGTTTTTGACCTTTTTGAGGGCCCAAATCCTGTCAAAATTTCTTGGCCATTGGCAGGCAAGCATATTTGTCTATGCCAAATCCAAAAATTTTGAGGTTTTGTGATTTGGAGGCTCCTATCAAAAGCGAGCGCCAGGTGGCGCGGCGCATAGGGCAAAAAACTCTGTTTTTTGTGCCAAAAATGCAAAAAATGCAAAAAGTGCCCCACATTTTTTGAAATTTGGGTTGATTCTTGTCCATCAAGCATTTTTTTGGGCCAAGGAAGCCTCATCCAATATCTAAAGTCTATCATGCTCCTTTCGCCTTTTTGATGCCCTCTTCAATTTTGCCCTTAAGCTCCTGATTCTCGCCTTGCAGACTTTGTTTCTCGCCATGTAATGATATGCCATATGTCTCAACAATGTCTTCTCCTTGTTGGCCTTCTCCAACAGCCTCTCTAAGTGCATATTAACTCTTTCAAGCCATGATTCCCTATCAGCATTGATCTCTTTCTCAAGAGATGTGAATTTCACCTTCCTCCTTTTGGCAGCTTGGCGGTTCTCCCGAATGTTTTGCAACTCCATAATATCCTGCTGATCCTCAAGCTACTTATTTCTTTGCTCCAAATCTTTTATAATATATTTAGCCCTTTCCAAATTGAGGGACAAGGCATTGATGTCCAACTGCTGCTCTTGGATGACTTCTTTGAGATTTGAGCTTTGCGGGCCCATATCAGGATCATCACCCTCAATGAGAATGAAATCAGTCTCCCGCTCACCTGATGGTCCCTCATCCTGTAATGGCCTCTTGCCTTTGTCCTAAACCTATTGTACTAATGAAGGAACCAAGACCCCTCCCACCCCGGGTGGAGATAATACTTGCTTGGCTACTGCAAACAACCGTCTACTGCCCTTCTGATAGGTGATAAACACCGACATACTAGCGGTCTGTGTCTCATGACCCTCATGTTGATATGAAGGTTCACATGTCTCATGCAAAGCCTCTGGAGGTTCCTGAGGAGCTGTAAAGAACTCACGAGAAATGAAGTCCTCCCAAGTGATGCCCTACAAACCAAGCTGATGGATGACCAAAATTTTAATGAGAGAAAAATAATATATATTGTTGAACTGTTGTTGAGGAGCCTTGTGTTGTACTAGAGCGGTCATATTCTCGATATTTTGGCACATGAATTAGGGGAGATTCATCATCCTCAACCTGGTAAAATGCATCAACAACCTAATATGGTAGGCATATAAGCGAGAAAATCGACCCTCACAGCTGAAATACTTCATTATCAGTTTCATTAAAGGAGCATAAGAAAATTTCAGGTACCAAAAAGAAAACACTCTCTTGAGTTGTCTCAAATAACTAGGTTTGATGAATGGTTCATAATGTTGCCTGTCAATTTGCTGGCTCTTGTTCCATTGCTCTCCAATGTTAGGAATATCGGTTGCTAGTGAAATAGATTCTGGTGTTAAAGTGAACGTTACACCAGCTAGAGTGGCTTGACCATCATGTAAATGAAGCACAAACAAATGAGCCAACTAATGATGAAACCGAATTCTAGCAACCATCTCACAAAATTCATAACAGGGCTGGTGTTGAAAACAAGTGATGGCGAGAGGGCAAGCCTGTAACTTAGCAAGAGTGGTTGGTTATTCTCGAATATGTTTGCCACCTCGATGAGGCCTCCTGGGTGCATGTACCTCTGTGGGAGAGTCACTGTGTGTCTCTTCTTCATGATCATATGAAGGATCAGACTCCATTTCTACTAGTGGGTGAGCTGTCTTGATGAGGAATAGGAAATTTATGGTGATTCTTGATTTTCTGCCACCAAGGGAAAAATATGTGAGGGACTGTAGAGGGAGGAAACAATGAGGATTTTGGGATTGTTAGGATAGGGTTTAGTTAGGGAAACAAGGGATTAGGGAGTGATTCTGGAGTTTTGGGTATAGCTCTAAGGTTTGGGAATTTATATTTTAGGAGTTGGGAAATGGGAACTGGGATAGGGATAGATGATTTTTTAGGAATATGGGAGTTTAGGGAATAGGAGAATCAGGTGAAAATGAGTGAAGGAGTGAAATGTTGAGGGAATGGGAGAATGGAATTGGCAGCCAAAATAATCAATGCAAAGCCTAGGCACTATTTTCTTTGAGAGATGCAAAGAGGTAGGGTTTGATTTTACTTTACACAATCACCATAAAACTTAAAAAAAAACTCCTCCACTGGTAATGAAGAGATGGTGACTTACTTGCACAATGAGAGATTTAAGTGTTTTGGGTGATTTGAGGGAGTTGTTGACAATTTCGGGCTTGGCAGATCTATGTGTCATGCCTCAAACCCAACACGCTACGCCCTTTATGTGCGCCGCGCCTGTTCAACTTTGCACTGTAAATCGCAACCCTATGCGCCACGCCTGCTATGTGCGCCCTGCCTCAGAATTCTGGCAATTTCTCCCAATTTCTCTTCTTTTTCTCAAGCACGGCTTTGCTCTTACTCACACTTTGTTGCTTGAATGCAAATGGGCTTTTCAAATTGAAGAAATCATTTATATACAAAGAATTTTAAATTTTTGTTTCATAAAACCCACTTTACAATGTTTGGAATATGACTTGACTTTTTAACTCTGTTTTTTTTTTGGCTTTTCACTTTTTTGAGTTTTTTGATGAACTGAATGACTTGTTTTCTATTTGCTTTGCAGGGGATTGGAGCTACTGAGGCTAGGGAAAGTGACCAAGATTGTAGGTGAAGTGATTTACATATGAAGGAAATAAAATTACATGAATTTATACAATAAAACCTGAAATACTTTGTTTTTCCTCAAAACAGGGTTTTGAGGAAAAACACATCTTTGAGCACTTGATTATGAACTTTATTGGTATTGGAACCTCCTCATGTGCCTATTGGCTGTTATTAGACATTTTGAAACCCTTTTTGATGAAACCCTAATGAAACCCTAGACCTAATGACAATGAAACCCTAGAAAAGACTTTTGCAAACTTTAAGACAAAAAGGTGACTGTATATGATTTTTGATGAATGGAAATGGGCTAGCAGGTAAAGTACATGAGGGAAAATGTACAACAAGGCACTACCATCAGATGATCCATGCTCCTAATGGAATGCAGCTAACTGAGCGAGACACCTAATATGGAATGAAACAAGAGAATTTGATCTCTGACGGAGGGATGAAGATCCCTCCTTTAGAGATCAAATTCTCTTGTTGCATTGCATATTAGGTGTCTCCCTCAGTCAGTTGCATTCCATTAGGAGCATGGATCATCTGATGGTAGTGGCTTGTTGTACATTTTCCCTCATGTACTTTACCTGTTGGCCCATTTCCATTCATCAAAAATCATATACAGTCACCTTTTCGTCTTAAAGTTTGCAAAAGTCTTTTCTAGGGTTTCATTGTCATTAGGTCTAGGGTTTCATTAGGGTTTCAAAATGTCCAATAACATCCAACAGCCACATGAGGAGGTTCCAATACCAATAAAGTTCATAATCAAGTGTTGAGAGAGGTATGTTTCCTCAAAACTCTATTTTGAGGAAAAACAGAGTATTTCAAGTTTTATTGTATAAATTCATGTAATTTTATTTCCTTCATATGTAAATCACTTCACCTGCAACCCTGGTCACTTTCCCTAGCCTCAGTAGCTCCAATCCCCTGCAAAGAAAACAGAAAACAAGTCATTTAGTTCATCAAAAAACTCAAAAAAGTTAAAAGTTAAAAAAAAAAACAGAGTTAAAAAGTCAAGCCATATTCCAAACATTGTAAAGTGGGTTTTATGAAACAAAAATTTAAAAGTCTTTGTATATAAATGATTTCTTCAATTTGAAAAACCCATTTGAATTCAAGCAACAAAGTGTGAGTAAGAGCAAAGTCGTGTTTGTGCAAAAGAAGAGAAATTGGGAGAAATTGCCCGAATTTAGAGGCGCGGCGCATTGGGTAAGTGGCGCGGTGCACATAGCAGGCGTGACACATAGGGCCACGATTTCCAATGCAAATTTGAACGGGCGCAGCGCACATAAAGGGCACGGTGCATAGAGCTACCAAGCCAGAAATTGTCAACATCTCCCTCAAATCGCCCAAAACGCTTAAATCTCTCATTGTGCAAGTAAGTCACCATATCTTCGTTGCTAGTGGAGGAGTTTTTTTTTTAAGGTTTATGGTGATTGTGTAAAGCAAAATCAAACCTTGCCTCTTTGCATCTCTCAAAGAAAATAGTGCCTAGGGTTTTCATTGATTATTTTGGCCGCCAAGTCCATTCTCCCATTCCCTCACTGTTTCACTCCTTCACTCATTTTCACCTGATTCCCCTACTCCCTAAACTCACATATTCCTAAAAATTCATCTATCCCTATCCCAGTTCCCATTTCCCAACTCCAAAAATATAAATTCCCAAACCCTAGTGCTATACCCAAAAACCCACATCACTCCCTAATCCCCTGTTTCCCTAACTAAACCCTATCATAACAATCCCAAAATCCTCATTGTTTCCTCACTCCCCAATGTGGAGCGATAAAAAGGGTCTTTTTAACACCTAATTACCTCACATTAATTGTCAACCCAGGGACGACTTTTTATTTCAAGAGTGTACTCTGTCTGAGGCGGCTATTTACTCAAGAGTAAAGTTTAGTAGTACAGCGTTCAGAGAACACAAGAGTAGACGGATGCTAAACTATGACTAAATTGCTTTGAAAGAAAAGAATCACACCGGGCAGTTTATCAGTCGAGGGTACGGAAGCAATAACCCATCCCTCTAGAAACTGATGGAAAGGAAATTAGAGCATGGACCAAAGTTCTGGGAGCTAGGTAGCGATTGCTGAGGCTCACGACAGCTTTAGACCTTCTCTCACACCAAAATGGCAATTGCAAGTAAATGCAACAGCAGAAAGTAAATGGAACAACAAGCAGGAAATAGAATAGCAAGTCTAAAATGGAACGGCCGTAAATGGAATAGCAAACTGGAATTAAAGGAACTGAACGACAAACTCTAATTTAATGGAAACAAACAACAACAAAGCCAAATCAAATAAATCAGACAACAAACGGAAATAGAATGGCAACTAATTACAAATGAAATATGGAACAGCCTACGGTGCTAAAATAAATAATACACACAGCATACAGGGATATTAAGAAATGGTAATCTGAGTCTGATACGCAAGTATTAATCCTGGTTAGAAAGGGTAACGAGTACAATTCATAATGGAACCACAATGTTAATTGAACAGCAATCATTTGAAGTATAAACCATGGACAAATACAGTAATACCAGCTGAAGAAGGTTGCAGCTTGATTACTCCGCAATTAAACAACAATAGCATTCTGTAAAGAACATCAATGTTGCGCTAACGACTTTAAAGAGATATCAATACGTTATAAGATCAGAATGCACATTACGACTTTCTTGTTGCAGAGAACGATATATGAAATATAACAGAACTGCAATATAAGATAATAAAACACCAGATTACCAATTTAAGCTGATAATACAAACCAAGCATAAACCAAAAAGGTAATATACAACAGTAGCAGCATACTCCACCAGAGGCTGGGCCCTTAGCCGCCAGCGGACGCTGCTGGGTTACTTCAGAAGGAAAAGAGTGAAGAGCAACCCCAAATCATTTATTAATCAGCCAATTGTGGATTCATTACAACAGCAAAAGCTTGAGAATTACAGCATGCAATAATCCCTATCCTATCATGAATAATCCACCATCGTTGTCCATCATTTCTCATTCCTCAAATCCGTCATCAAGTCTCACTCAAATCATCCCCCTCTCTGATCTCTATTTTCATTTAAATAGAGAGAGATCAGAGAGAAGTTACAATAAGGATAAGTACAACATAATTCCTATTACAAAATTGGTTTTCCTCTAACCATTTGATCAACAAGAACAAGGCGTATTTGGCTTTACAGCTAAGATTTGGAGGGCGGCCGCAACAGCAAATCTCAGAAAATCGTGCTCAAAGAACCCCGTGTTTCTCCCTGTACAGGTCGAATTTGGACAAATGGTTCTTCATGAAGATAATTGGGCCCGTTCTGGACAAAACCCATGTTCCGTATTTTCCAAATTCATCTTCATTTGCTCAGAATCTTAACCGCAAAACTGTCACTCCTTAAACCAGCGAATTTCTGAGTTGGCTGATTTAAAAATCAAATCTTCAATCTGGAAGTTACTTTGGAGGCTAAAAATGGTAAATAAGGTTATAACCAACTTATTAGAACTATCATTGGTAAAATAATGCATAATAGTCAATTTATTAGAAATAAAGGAGAATAAATAATATTCATCCATGAGAGCATAAATCATTTATAAAATGGATTTAAATGATAAATTATAATAAATGACATGATGAAGAATGGTGGAAATGGGTGGAATAAACGTTCACAAGTGACAATAATCATGGCATATTAACGACCCCACAATGATCTCACTAGCTTCCTCTAGAGAATCACAGTCTCTAGATCTCTATTTCGTTTACCCAGAAGAATCCTCCTTTGCTGCCCCAGAAGAAACTTGTCTTCATTGCCCGAGAAGAAACTTCCTTATTCACTGCCTCAAAAGAATATCTTCTTCACTTCCCTAGAAGAAACCTCTCTTCATTTATCCAGAAGAAACCCTACTTCACAATACCCAGAATAATCTCCTTCACTATACCATCTTCGCATTTATTTTGCTAGACTCTTCTTCACACTTTTTCTTTATCGAATTCTTGTCGATTTTCTTGCTCTCGATTGAGGACAAGTGTGGATATATATATATATATATATATATATATTATATATATATATATATATAATATCCACACATGTCCTTTAGTCTGACATGATCCCTGAGGTTTAGGTTGACTTCTTCTAACATGTTCTTCCATCGTTGTAGAGTGGCTTTAAGAGGATAAGTGACAAGGTCTTGGAGGATACTTTACATAGACAATTTTGACCTTTTAAAAAGTGTAACATGACTTCATTATATGACAATGACTTTAACATTTTATGACTAGATGAAAAATAAATCCTAAAGACTCTCAATGGGAATCATGACTCAAAAACAAAATCTCTTGCTCATGAAACCTATGATGCAAGCATTACAATACTTTATTTTTCTTCTTTACATGTTATTACATAAAATTAGAATTACATGTCATTATGAATATTGAACCTAGTTTTCCCATGGGGCTTTGGATTGATGGTGAATGGATGCATTGTTAAGGCACTCAGTGTGATAGGTCACTGGTTCAAATCCTCCATGGGTCTTACCTACCAAAAAAAAAGAATTGAACCTAGTTACACTTTTCAATAATCACTCTTAACAAGGGAGGTATTCATAATGGTACTTGGACTTTCTCAATCCGAAGAATTTATCATAAGAAGAATTTGGATTGGTAACTCATTTGTATAGCATCATAACAACCAGAATCGTTACGTAGCAATGCCTTGACTAACAACTCCTTATCTCCATAAGATCTAAGTTCAATGCTGGCTAAACTAATGATTTATAAACATCCTCATCATTGTCTCTTGCGGAACATCACTACCTATGTACTAAGGGTGTGTTGCATGAGGGCTATTATTATCTTAGACTCCCTAGTCCTCAAATAATATTGGTCCTCCACAACTACTCTTCCATTGGATGTCGTATCTCATCACCAAAGAGTATTAGATGCCAAATTATTACCCAATCCTCCATTCTGTCCTCTTAGATGAAGACCATAATGACATGTCTATCTCTCCCTCTCAAATAAGGAGGACGTTTTCCGATAAAGTATTGTACACATTCCTACTGAAAATGAATGTATCTAACCTCCCTCTTGGCTTATGAATTTCCAAGTTTATTCCAAGTAAGAAAATTATTTTCAAACTCCCTCTTAACTAGAGACCTACAACAAATACTCATGTGGAACAACAAGCTTCCTGAAGAACTCTTCTTTTTATCGATGTCATCAATTTATTTTCTCATGGAGTGTTCATCTTTCGGGGACTTCTTGATAGGGCACATGCCATCCATCACTTTCGTCCATGAGTTAGTAATGTCCTCATTTCATCATAAAGTGATCCTTTAACTTTCCATCTCAATTTTATTTACATCATTCTACTTTCATGCCATATTTTCCTGAAGGATCTTACAACCCTTAATATGGTCCTCTTGGAAGTCATCCACATATCTTCCCTTTGGCAATCCTACATAATCCCATCCAGATAGTAGTTCAAAAATAAGATATGGACACTTAAATCAAAGTTACCGTTGTGATGATATTTCATCATGCCATCTTCCTATAGGTATCAACATCCTGCGTGCAAATTGATATATTTCCCAAAGATATCCATTGTCAAGGGTCTCCATTTTTTTCCAACTCCTATTAGAGTCTTCATATCTTTTTGGGAGATATTCTAGTGATTTCTTCTTGGTTTCGAATGTTGAATGCCTTCTACCTTTGTTGCACACTTTCACAGCCTCTTCCTTTATTTTCACACTTCATTCCCAGGAGCTTCCAATAAAATTTCCTCAATTATAGTTAGCTTCCTCATGATTCATATGAGAACATATTATGTTTATTTCATCTAGTGTGACTTTTGCTTTTCTACAATATTTTTTGTTACTTTATTTCTCCAACCTATCTTGTTACAACTTGCATATAGACCACAATTTGATGAATGGGATAGCTTCTTCTTCCCTAGTATATATGAGGTTACCTTGTTCATCAGTTAATGCATTTAGAATAATGGATATCATTTTGTTATCATATACCATCTCTCCTAGATCCTGCAATTTAACTTTTATTTGAGATGTTTTTGAGAGACATAATGATATCCCTTCATCCTTTGACACCTTCAATTTATAAATATTAGATCTAAGTGATATGATATTTTCTATCGTGCTTTTAGAGAAAATTTCTATCATCTTATCATATATTTCTTTAGATGTCTCCAACTCGGCTATATAGGAAATGAGAGGATTTTTTATAGAATCCTTAAGAATATTTTGAGCCTTGAGATCCCTTTCCATGTATTCAGATAATGCTTGTTCTTCGAATGGCTTCCAACCAACTTATGGTTCTCGTTGAAACATGAAGTCATTTTTACTAGGTAAGGTAAATGTACTTACTTGTGAAGATAGAATCTTGAACTTGTAATGATGTTGCTTTAGATGATCCTTTCTCCAATAGATAGAATATTTCCTTTTGATCTAACCTTCTTTAGATTTGAAGAGATTCCACTTCTTTGGTGATGTATGAGTGATGACCTCTGAAGTGCTTCTAAGGTTTCAGTATTTCTTCCTGCTACCTTCCTGTAGGTAATTTCAAGACTCTTGTTGGTGTAGGTTTCTTCGATCTAGGGTTTTTAATATATTGACCTTGTTAGCCCTTCAATCTATTGTGATCCTTCTTCTATGCTTAATGTATTATTGATTGGATGGATTGGAGTTCTTCAACTTGCTTTGTTCCTTTTATGAAGCTCCATTCTTGTGTCTCAACTTGCTTTGAATGCCCCTTTCTAACCTTAGCACCTAAGCTCTAATACCATGTTGAGAAATTTTGGACATGGATAGTTAAAAGATTTCTTTGCTTGATAATTTCTTTTGTTACACTTTTACTTATTAGTTTATAGTATTTTCTTTGTTATGATATTATTGTGTTCTTTTCATCAATACAATTGCCAATATGCACAATAAAAGACAAGTGACATAGTATGTAGGTTTGTCAGGCACGGCGAAAACCTCTCCTCTTGAGAGGAAGAACTAATCAAAATTATTCTTCTATATCTTCATTTCATGAGTACCAAGGCCATGACATAGACGCTTGACTCTAGTATCCTCAGAAGAACCTTGTCACTAACCTTGATTCTCTTCCTCTTCCCTTCCTCGAATTTCTTCTTCATCTCGAATTTCTCTCCTCGACTCCTTCTAGAGAAACTCACTCTCTATACTTCACACTACTTCTTCTTGACTTCTCCTAGAGAAACTCAGTCTCTATCATCTCATTGGCTCCCTCTAGAGAATTTACATCTCTAGATATCTATTTCGGTTACCTAGAAGAATCCTCCTTCACTGACCTTGAAGAAAATTCTCTTCACTACCTGAGAAGAAACTTCCTTCTTCACTGCAACAGAGGAATCTCTTCTTCACTACCCCAGAAGAAACCTCTCCTTGTTGGTCTAGAAGAAACCTCTTGTTCATTGCCCCAGAAGGATATCTCTTCATTGATCCTAGAAGAAACCTTACTTGGCATTGCCCAGAAGAATCACCTTCGCTATACCTTATTCACACTTCTTTTATTGGACTCTTCTTCACACTCTTTCTTGAGTGAATTCTTGTCGAGTTTCTTTCTCTCAAGGGAGGCTAACTGTGGCTATATATATACTTCCACATTATTGAGGGAAATTCTCCCCTAGGGCTTTTAGGTGGAAACCCTAGCAGACTGAAAGTTGTCTAAACAGAGAAACACACATTCACATAGCCATTATGCTATTATAAGCAAATTCTATAGTGAGAGGGGCGTACCCCAGGTCCTACATTTGAGAAGTTCCTTTAGGGTCCAAACCCTTCTTCAAGTCCCTTTCGCTCCCTTGTCCTGTAAAACAACCAATTCCAAAGAACACAGCAGTATATGGAAAAAGACTTATAAAGAAATCATCTTCATGTTATAAAGGAAGGTAGTTAGTTATGAACTTTAAACAACCATTCACATATGAATTCCAACATGAACATCATAAACATAAAGAAGACTCATATCAGGAACCAAGACGTGTTTCTTTGTTATAGACAAATAGAATGTACAAAAGGAGTAATATCACCTGAGTAACCTTTCGCAAGCTCCAAGCAAAGCTTCCTTCCGGATCCATCCAGCCTCAAGCCTTTAGCATATCTCCTTCCATGACTAACTCCATGATGCCATAACTAGTGGATGAACATCAACACACAAGGAAACAAGGGTTTCCTGTATAAATGGGGGAAGTGCAGAAGGCACAAGGATCTTCAGACCTGGTCAGGGGAAAAATCTCAGTATAATAACCTTTCTCTCTCTTTTCTCCTCCCTTAGGCCTTCCCTTTGATGTCTTTTTATACCTCTCCCAAAGTAGTTTTTTAGTTGGGAGTTGGTTGGGAACAGTTGGGCCACGGGCACTAACAGGTGATCAACAGGTAAAACCCGCAATCTCCACCCGAAATTAAGGAGTTTTATATTTTTTTAAGTGTTTTAATACATATACGCCAGTTGGGTATATGCCTACCCACGTATACACGCGTTTAACTCAGGGCAACGTCGTGTATAAGGGATAAAACATTGTTTTTTAAATTTTGGACCAGGTCTGGAAGGAGGGGTTTCCCTAGGCCATGAGTGCAGCATCACAAACAATAATAGTGAGATTTGGAGCTATAACATCCATGGACCCATGTTGCTCCCGGATTTCCCAAAAAACATCGTTTAGGGCCGCAAAACAACTCCAGAAGTTTAGGACCCAAAAACTACTAAAAATAGTAAATTGTGCTACAATTACGGAAACTGAAAAACTGAAAGAGACAGTTGTGGGGGACTAAGTGGGATAGGTGGGTGGCCACCAACATCCACCTGGATCACATGGTCGACCTTGGTAAACCATGTTCAACCATGTTTTTAAAATAATACATTGTCATCCATGGTCAATCATGGTCAACCATGGTCGAACGTCATATTGTGACAAAGATTGTCTTGATATGAAAATTAACCATAGTTAAGCATGGTCAAGCATGGTCTAACCTCACATTGGGACAAGGATTATCTCAATATGAAAATCAATCATGGTCAACCATGTTTATTTTAGTGTTTATAATATTTATCTTAGGGTTTATATACCTTGGGTTTATAATATTAGTCCCTTGGTTTGATATTATTCCCTTAGGTTCACAATCCCTTGGGGTTTTAGTATTAATCCCTTGGGTTTATTATTCCTTTAGGTTTATAATATCAATCCCTTGGGTTTATAATATCAGTCATGATTAACCATGGTCAACCATAGCCAACCTTGGCCAACGATGGTCAACCATGGTTGAATGTCGCATTGTGACAATGATTGCCTCAATATGAAAATCAACCATGTTCAACCATTATCTGGTGTCACATTGTGACAAAGATTGCCTCGATATGAAAATCAATCATAGTTAAGCATGGGCAACCATGGCCTAACGTTGCATTGTCCAACCATTGTTCAACCATGTTGAACCATGTTTTATAAAATCGATCATGGTCATCCATGGTCAATCATGGTCAGCCATGGTCGAACGTCACATTGTGACAAAAATTGTCTTGTTATGAAAATCAACCATGGTTAAGCATGGCCAACCATGGTCCAACGTCACATTGTGACAAGGATTGTCTCAATATGAAAATCAACCATGTTCAACCATGTTTATTTTAGTATTTATAATATTTATCTTAGGGTTTATACCTTGGGCTTATAATATTAGTCCATTGAGTTTAATATTATTCCCTTGGGTTCATAATTATTTGGAGTTTTAGTATTTATCCCTTAGGTTTATTATTCTCTTGGGTTTATAACATCAATCACTTGGGTTTATAATATCAATCATGGTCAACCATGGTTTAACATGATCTTAGGATTTATATACCTTGGGTTTATAATATCAATCCCTTGGGTTTATTAATCAAAGGGTTCATATTCTCAGGGTTTAATATTATTTCCCTAGGTTTATAATCCCTTGGGTTTTTAGTATATTCCCTATGGTCGATAATATTGATCATGGTGAACCATGTTTTATTATTAATTAATAATAAATAAATAAATAATAATAATAGTGTTACATGTCAATTTGTCAGCATGACACTTGATCAGTTTATGGGTCTTTTTACCATCAGTGAACATGTTTGAACCAACTCCCTGAGAAGTCATACAACCCAAAATATCTTGAGGTAGATGAGGAATTTGGGGAAAATAGTTGTCACACCTTATTAAGTTCCACTTGTGCTGATTTTTCTAGAGTTTCCCACACATTCACTGAAATTAACTCTGAGAATAGCGCAAAGCTGCGCTCTGTCTGCCACTATAAACCCGCATAGGTGAATTCAAGAAAGTAAAAATAAAAATTACATTCTAGAAACATAGTTGGTCGAATATTTCCCAACTCAAAGCTTCCAGGTGATGACTATTTGAACTATAACCCTCAGATGATGCATCTTAATCCATTTTCTCATGGTAACCTAATCCCTCAATTAAGAAGTCTCATCCTCCTCTTTTGGATCTGAAACTTCTTCCTCTTAGCCTATAAAATGGCTAGAGGATGGAGGGATTGAGGAGGTCAGAACTCACAGAAGACAAACTTATGTTGTTAGTTTGAGATTGGAAAGCTTGTTATCTGGAGGAGATTGAAGGCATTTGGGAGGGACCTCACAGCATCAAGGCAAAGGTTGTAAGGCTCCTCTTAATCTTTGATTAATACAAATGAACAATTTCTCCCATTGATTTGTCTTATTGGAATAATGAATGGTTTACAATTGTTTATAATGTTTATTAAGGAAAATTCAATTCCTAATCTCCTTGATCATTAGGTTAAGTTGTTTGGATTATTGTATTACATGTGATTTTGATCCTTTTATGGTCGATTTCTGCAGGTCTTATCAAGCATTGAGGAGTTGCATCGAATCACAACAAGGGATATTCATCGAGCATTTCGTGAAATAGGTTTCTTGATTTAGCCTCCGGTTTTTCCAATTTGTGCCAGTGTGTGTTGCCATGGGCCAACGGTCTGTGTGCTCGACCGAGGGTCCTCATTTCTCCACTTTAGCCACAACTTCAACTGTTATGAGGATTCCTTCTGTTAGCTTTGATATTTTCTAGGACTTGAATCTTTTAGCATAATTGGAAACAGTCATGAAAACTTAGAGAGTATTCTAGGATCCAATTCGGATCACGGCCTTCCCACTTAAAAAGCCTTTGGACCACCAAAATTTGGTTTTCTTTTAAGCATCAATCAAGTGAGGGTATTGCTTCCTCGCTTGCTCAATTTCTATCCATTTCGCACTGATTGGTTTTGAACCTTTGAGTCCGATCCTGAGGTTTTAAACATTCCCTCTGCGTGTAGTTCTTACCTTCCTGTCCAAAACTATATCTTCCTGCAACTCATTAAGATATTCAGGTAACAGATTATCAATAGAAGGCAATTGACTCTACTCTTCGGGATCTTCAATTAATGAAGGTTCAAATAGTCTCAAGCTGTCTACATTAATGACTGAGTAGATGTGCATGTAAGCTAGTAGATCAAGGTGAAAAGCATTCTCACCAATTTTCTCAAGTATCTTGAAAGGTCCATACCTTATTAGCTTTAGCTTCTTACCTTCACCTTGCATTCTGTCTTTGTTGATATATGGCCAAACTTGATCACCAACTTGGAAACTATGCTCCATCCGATGCTTGTCATGCCTTGACTTGTACTTAGCTTGGCTCTTTTCCAGCTGTTCCTGTACTGCCTGGTGAATCTCTTAGATTTGTTCAATGAACTTGGTTGCCTTGTCCACATCATGTCCATCAACTGCTATGTCTTTACCAAAGACAAAATCCAAGGGAGACCTTGGCGTGAAACCAAAACAAGTCTCAAAAGGAGATCTCTGTGTAGAAGAATGTTTATCTCGGTTGTAAGCCTGTTTCACATAACATAAATGTTCATCCCAAAGTTTGGGATGCTTATTGCAATAACATCTGAGTAACTAGATCACTGTCTTATTGACCACTTCTGTTTAGCCATCTGTTTGCGGGTGAAAAGTTGTGCTCTTCTTCAGCCTGGTGTCCATCAATTCCCACAAACTTGACCAAAATTTCCCAACAAATCGGGTATATCGATAAGATATTATAGAAGTGGGTAATCCAAAATGAACCCATACATGTTGAAAGAACAACTTTGTAGTTTATTCAGCTATAATCTGTTTGTTACAAGGTATTAAAATACACATTTTGTTGAACCTATCCACAACAACATATAAATAGTCATGACCTTTCCTAGATTTAGGCAGTCCTCCAATAAATTCCATGGACACACTTTCCCAAGGATGAGAAGGAACTAGTAGTGGAGTGTACAAGCCTAGTTTTCTATTGTTGGGCTTGCTTTTTGCACACATGGTACACCCTCTTACATGTCTAGAAACTGTCTCATTCATTTTTGGCCAATAACAAAATCTTTGTAGCTGTGCAACTGTTTTACTTACACCAAAGTGACCTGATATTAGAGAAGTGTATGCTTCTTGAATTATCTTTACTCTTTCAGTTTATGGAATGCATAGCTTCCCAAAATGATACAAGAGTTCGTCCTTAACATGATAATCCAATTCTTCTACTCATTTGCCTTAACTTAAAGTTGCATATACATATTTAAAATCTATATCTTGAGCATATTGTTCAATGTAGCTCTCATGCAATACTGAATTATGCTTAAGTATAGTAGATGAATTTATAATTGGTCTAGATAAAATATCTGCAACTTTATTGTGTATGCCCTTTTTATATCTGATGACTAAATGAAATTGTTGCAGAAAATCGATCCATCTATATTGTCTTGATTGCTGCAACTTAGTTTGGGAGTGTAGATATTGAAGTGGTTGATGATCAGTATGCATAACTGTCTCTTTGCCCATTAAGTAATGTTTCCACTTTTTCACACTCTGTACTAATGCATACAATTCTTTATTGTATGTGGGATAGTTAACTACTGTAGAATTAAATGTCTCGGAATGATAACATATGGGTTTATCGTGCTGAATCAACACTGCTCCCATGGCATAGTCACTGGCATCTGTTTCAATCTCAAATGGTTTTTGAAGATCGGGCAGTGCTAGTACTAGTGTTGTACTAATCTTTTCTTTCAAGGTGTCGAAGGATTTTTTTTGTTTGCCTCCCCACTAAAACACCTTGTTCAATCCTATTACAACATGTAAGGGAGCTGCAATTAAGGAAAAGTTAGAAATAAACTTTCTCCAATATTGTGCTACTCCTAAGAAGCTTCTGACTTCTGTATCAGACTTGGGTTTAGGCTAGTTTACTATGACTACAACCTTAGAGGGATCTATCTTCAATTCACCCCCCCTACTATATGTCCCAAATAATTCAAAGATGTTTTTCCAAATTCACATTTTGAGAGTTTAACATAAAGATTTCCTCCTTTCAAAACATCTAGAGTCTGATTAACATGCTTTAAATGTTCTTCCCACGTTTTTCTAAATATAAGAATATCATCCAGATATACAATAACAAAATCATCAAGAAAATGTCTGAGCAAATCATTCATTACTCTCATGAAAGTAGCAGGAGCATTAGTTTAGCCAAAAGGCATAACCAGCCACTCATACAATCCCTGCTTTGTTTTCAAAGCAGTCTTCCATGCATCTTGCTCTGCAACTCTGACCTGATGATAGCCACTATGCAAGTCTAACTTGGAAAAATAAACAACTTCTTTCAACTGATCTAATAGATCATCTATGAGAGGAATGGGATAACGATTTTTGATCATTATCTTATTCAATGCTCAGTAATCAATGCACATTCTCCACGAGCCATCTTTCTTTTTCACCAAAATAATTGGAGACCCACATGGTGATGTGCTAGGTCTAATGAACCCCTTCTCGAGAATCTCCTATACTTGCTTCTTGATTTCTGCATTCTCTAAAGTGAGAAACTTGTACATTCTGATGTTAGGCAATGGATCATCTTGCTGCAAATTAATATCATGCACTATTTCCTTTTTGGGTAGCAGACCTTTAGGTTCTTGAAACAATACATCATATTCTGAAACAACTTTTTCTAAATCAGCTTGTTGTTTAGCATCACAGCCCTCAAATACATTGATTTTATCAGGTTTCTTTTCCTTTACAACCATCAGTAAAAATTGTTTGCATGAATTTATAATTCGCTTCATCTACCCTAAGTTTATGAGAGTATAATTATTCTTGAGGTTATGAGCTCTTACAATATATTTGATTCCATATTTAACGAGTAGATACTTGTTCTCAGCTCTATAGAAAATAACTTTTCTATCATACAAGTAGGGACTTCCTAAAACAATTCCACATATATCCAAAGGAACTATGTCTAACTCAACCTCATCTACAAATGTTGACCCAAAAGAAAACTTAAGTTTACATTGTCTAGTCAATTGTAGCTTTGCTTTATCACATAGCCAACCTAATGGATATGGTTTCTTGTGAGGTGTGGTTAGTATTCCCAACTTCTTTACAATTTCTTCATAGATTAAATTTACTTGTGAGCCACTATCAAACAGAGTATCAATCTTTTGATGATTGGAAATAACTCGAATATGAAAAATCTCATGTCTTTTTCTCTCATTTTCTTCATTATCAACATATTGTGTAGAATTACTAGTAGATGCTTAAGAATTTTTACCTTTTATACCTGTGGCTACGATTGTTGCTTCATCTCCTGAGTCTGACCCCAAATCTTTTGAATAGTTGCAACAGTATTCTTCTTCTTTCCCTCAAACATCTTAGGTTTCAGCTCTGGATGCAGAATCCAACAGTGTTCATCATCATGCCCATCCTTCTTATAGTGAGTGCATGAAGACTTGCTTTTCTATACAGTCTTTGTCTTCCTCTCTTTCCATTTATGTTTTCTTTTCTCCTTATGTTTGCTTGCAATGGGTTTGGATGATCCCCCAACTTGTGGGTTCCCATTCTTACCTCTAGCTTCGAGATGCGTGGCCTGAACGAATACCTCATCTATGCTAGTGGGATTAAACATGAGTATAGTGTGCCTCATGTAGCTGTGTAGACAACCTATATACTTCAACAGAGTCTCAGGTGAGTCTAAAGAAATTCCTAGAATCAAAGCTCTTTTCCTAAATTCTTAGGTGAAACCTTGTACACTTTGCCCTTTTAGTTGTCGAAGAGTTTTCCAACTCGTCATGGCTTGTTGCATGTAGGCTAGTGGATAGAATTTCTTTTTAATTGCAAAAACAAATTCACTCCAAATAGAAAGAATCTTACCATGTTTCTTCATGTCAGCTTGTGTCCTGCCTTCCCACCATACCAAGGTAGTGCCTCCAAGGCGTAGGCTGGCCAACTGAATGTTACTCTTGTCTAAGCCAATGCTTTGCACTTTGCAATAAACATCAAACTGTCTAATCCAATTATCCAACTTCTCTGCATTCAACTCTCCATCATATATTGGTAAATCAAATTTAACATCTAATTTAATCAAAGATGTCTTCTTTTTATTTTCAAGGCTATTAGGAGGCATAAGAAAATTTTCTTCTTTCCCTTTACCTTTAGAGTGGTCATGGAGGAGAGATTCTTCTACTCCTTTGTCTTGTTTGGAGCTTGATGAATCCTCATCTCTATGTTTCTTAAAGTCCCTATACATTTCCTCCACCATGGATCTCAGGATCATAAAACTATCCATGAACTGGGGGTCTGATTCCAAGGGATTTTCTTCTGACATTTTCCTCTTAGAATAGACTCTTCCAATTTCCGGGTTAGTTTCAGCCAAATCTCCTTCTCCTAATTTAAGCTTTGATCTAGTTAGCATTCAACAACAAAATCCAGCACAAGCTTGCCTAACTTTAGTAACCTAGAGCTCTGATACCACTTGATCTGGAATTTATCTAGGACAAAGAATTAAAGGTATTATAGACTCATGTGCATGGATGTGCCTATGTTACTTATGCAACGGATCGATAACATTGCTAGAATACATAGACACTGAGGCAATCAGAGAAAACACATTAGTCAAACATGTAAAAAAAACAAGTTTAATAAGGAGTTCACCCAATGATCCTGGGCTATGTCTCCTACTCTAGCCTTTTAGTGGTGGCCTCTCTATTATGTTTTCAAGTAGAGTTTTTACAATAGTGAGCTCGATTCAAGACTCACTAAACAGAATGAAGTCAGTAGGAATGGAGTACACAGACTCTCCTTCCTTAAACTCGACCTCTGAGGGTCACAGTAGTATGACAGGCCTATGCCGAGGAGTTTACTTGAACCTCTCAAGCCTTCAATGGAGTACACAGACTCTCTAACTCTCTCTGGCTCTGCCTGGATCGATGTTGCCTTCAAGTCAGCTTGGCTTCTACTCTCTGTTTTCTGCTATTAGCTTCTTGCGTCTCTGTGTGTGCCTCTCTGTGTTCTCCTCTCTGCTTCTGTCACGTCATGGCTTTAAAGCCAGTCTGTTCTTTGACTGCTCGTTTCCGCTTCCCAGCCTTCTGGTTTCCTTACCTCTGCCCGTTCGAATTCCTCTGCTCTGCGTCATCATCACTGGGTAACGCCTCGCAGGGAGGTGGCCACCTATTTCCCAACGAACTGGGTGTCAGATTCCTTGAATCATTCTTGAATGGCCGTTAATTCCATTTGCTTCAAGATCGCCCATGAATCATGAATCGTTTGCCAACTCATCATCCACGTTGGACTTCAAATCCCCTTTCATCTTGCTTTTTGACCTGTCAAATCCGGCCAGTCATCGAGACGTATCTCCGTCATTGATCTAGACCCCCTAGATCCTACAGTCATCCTTCATATCGGGCAGACAAGTTGCACGATTTTTACTTGTCCAATGCGGGAGGTTTTCTCTCTCATTTGCTAGATGTGTGTTGCTCGATGTGTGGCATCAGGCGGGACTCAGTCAAAACTGTGTACCACCTCGAGGCCTTCCGATATCCTACTGGTTTGTGGAATCCCACGCTACGGAACTGAAACAGTTACTTTTCCATTTTTCATAGCGATTTCAGGTCATGGCGCTTCGGGGCTTTCCTTCACTAAGGGGGACACCCTGCGATACGTGATCAGAAACCACCCCCGTTTCTTGATTTGGCCTCCGATTTTGCCAGTTTACGCCAATGCGCGTTACCATGGGCCAATGGTCTGCGTGCTTGACCGAGGGTCCTTGTTGCTCCACTTTGCCCACAACTGTAACTGTTACAAGGATTCCTGCTAATAGCTTTGATCTTTTCTAGGATTTGAATCTTTTAGCATAATTTGAAACAGTCATGAAAACTTAGAGAGTGTTCTAGAATCTAATTCGGATCAATGTTGTTGTAGACTGCGACCTATTGTTACATCAACTTTTTTGGCTCCAACTAGAAGGAGACATCTGTCCCTTGAATTTACAAGCACCCACTTGAATAAAGCACCAACTCCTTGATCTTTAGTGAGGGTGGCGTGGCACCATCTAATAGGCCAATAGTTTGAATGGTCATATCTCTTCATCCAAGAGTTGGATCAAGGAAAAATTTATATCGTTGGAAAGGTCTTGACGAGATGAACACAATGATGTTATCCTTTTTAAGTTTTGAATTAGTTGGAACTGAGTGAAATTTAAGATCTCATTTCCATAAAAATACCATGGAGATTGGGTCAACATCATAACTACCTCCTTATATCTTTCAATTTGGGTAGGGATTAGAAGGGGCATGTTACATGGATTTGTAGAATAGATGAACAAAATGTTGATGGAGAGACCTAGGAATGTGCTTATTGTAGGTATCTTAGAGAAAAAATTTTGAGAAGGATAAGTTGCTACTGAATGTTTCTTGATTAACAGGTCTCCCACTTCAACTCTTATGGATAACGCCCATATGGAGTTATCACAGGAGCCCTCACTTGATTGTATTGATATTTTTGCTTGTGAGGCATATGTTCTTGTGCCTAAGAAGAAGAGATAAAAATTGGATAATAGGATTTTGAAATGTACCTTTGTAGGTTATGGAATTATTGTGAAAGAGTACAAGCTTTGGGATCCTATGGTTAGAAAAGAATGTTATAAGAGGAATATTATTTTCAAAGAAGTTAATCCTTCTCCTACATTGGTGTAGCCAAAAGAGGGTGAAAATAATTTAGTGGTTTAGCTACCACCCAATACCAAGAAATATAAACAAAAAATGAACAAGAAGTTCATGATGGACTTGATGAGGAGGAGGGTTTATAGATTTTGGAAGAGGAGGAAGAAAGTGCACCTCAAACTTCAAGGAGGTCCACTTGGGAAATAAGGGAACCAAATATGTATAATTATGGTCCATCAAATTTAATATGTCTAACAATGATGAGCCTAAAACAATGAAGTAGTGGAGATGGAAGATAATGAATGCAAAAGGTTAGCCATGAATGAGGAAATGATTGCACTTAATGATATATGTGATGAGCCCCAATTTTGGTACAATTTGGGCTCATTTTGGCCTATTTTACTTGCTCAAACCATTCATTTTTATTTGCTTATGCATGCATTTCTTAGTTTATTCATGTTGTTTGTAGGAAGAAGGTTAGAAACTTTATCTACGTGACTAATGCATTATGATTCTAGGTTTTGGCATTAAAAAGGGAGCAAGAGACAACGAAAAAGGGGATAAGGAGA
>APFE030570131.1:0-29766 GCA_000404065.3 Pinus taeda
TATCTACAACATCTGCCCAAAACTGTAAAGGCAATCCTGCATGCAATCTCATGCACCTTGCACACTCCATGATTGTTTTGTTCATCCTTTCTGACGCACCATTTTCTTGTGGTGTTCTTGGAACTGTCTTCTCTCTCCGAATTCCATGCTCTGAACAGTACCTATCAAATTCTCTGCTGCAATATTCACCTCCATTGTCTGATCTAAGACACTTCAATTTCTTTCCTGTCTCAACCTCAACCAAAGCTTTCCATTTCTTGAAAGTATCAAATACATCAGATTTATTCTTAATACAATAAATCCAAGTTTTTCTAGTTGCATCATCAATAAAAGTAACATAATAATGAGAGACACCGAGAGATGATACCTGAGCAGGTCCCCATACATCTGTATGCACAAGCTCTAATTTTTCATTCTTCTTTTCTTTCCCAACTCTGAGAAATCTGACTCTCTTCTGTTTTCCATAAATGCAATTCTCACAGAAGTCCAAATCAACAATCTTCAAACCCAACAACAAATTCCTTGAGTGAAGAATCTTCATCCCCTTTTCACTCATGTGTCCAAGCCTATGATTCCATAATGCTGCATCTGCTCCTTTGGAAGTTAAAGCATTAACAGAGTTAGAAATACCATTGCATAAATACAATGTACCAACCTTTTCACCTTTTGCTATTACCAGGGCTCCTTTGGTGACCTTCCAAGCTTTATTTGTGAAATGTTTCACACAACCTTCACTGCCTAAGTGCCTTGTTGAAATCAGATTTTTCTTTAGATTTGGAACATGCCTTAACTCCTTTAGTAGCCATTGGTTTCCATTCTGCTATTTTACAACAACCTTACCCATTCCAACAATTTTACAGGATTTATCATCACCCAAATGAACTTGTCCAAAGTCGCCTTGAAGATAGTCATGAAAGTATTTCTTATCAGGTGGGGCATGGAATGAGGCCCCTGAATCTACCACCCAGGAATCAGTAATATTTTCGAAAGAAAGAATCAAAGCATCTTGTAACACCTCACCTGTCACATTTGCTTCATGATTGTTTTCTTGCTGTGAATCTCCTTCTCTTCCCTTCCAAGATCTACAATCTTTCTTTAGGTGTCCTTTCTTTCCGCATTTCCAGCACACTATCCCCGATCTGGACTTGGATCTGCCTTTCCTTGATTTACTGCGATATCCTGAGCTCTTTCCTCTTTCCATTTTTCTTCCTCTAGACTCTGCACTCAAAGCATTTCCCGATGTCTCACCGGAGCCTTTCCGTCGCATTTCCTCGCTAAGGATAACACCAACATCATCAAACTTTAAAGTACTAGATCCAGAAACAAAGTTACTAATGGCCATTACCAAACCATTCCAACTTTCTGGTAATGAGCACAAGAATAACAGAGCTCTAACTTCATCATCAAAATTTACCCCTACGGAACATCACTGACTTGTAACAGTATTAAAATCATTTAAATGATCTGCAACAGATCCACCTTCTGACATCTTCATATTAAATAACCATTTCATAAGAAATACCTTGTTTGAGGCCGAGGGTTTTTCATATAGTTTCTCCAACTCCTTAATCAAACCCTCCATCATTGTTTCCTTCGAAATGTTGAAGGAAACTGAAGCTGTGAGGCACAACTGTACTGTTCCGAGTGCCTTTCTATCAAGAAGGTTCCATTCTTCATTTGTCATACCCCTCGGCATATTTTTTTTTCCACCCAATCATAGGTATTGATCTTTCTTATACAAATAATCTTCCATCTGCATCTTCCACAGCGAGAAGTTTTGGCCATTAAATTTCTCGACCCTAAACTTACCATCTTCCGTCATTGCTCCCACTAGAATGAGGAACCTTTCTTTCCTACGAGTTTATCAACCAAATAGACCTTCAGCTTTAATACCAGTTGTTAAAAAATTATATATTACAGAGCAATGGAACACATAAAATATTACAGAAATATAAACACAAAAACGCATAAAACAAGAGAGACACAAATATACATGGTTCACCTAGTTTGGGCTATGTCTTCCCTGAACAACCATTCCTTCCTTTCTATTATCCAGCAAAATGAAGAGAAACAACCTATAGCAGAACTGTTGTAATATCCTCTATTTTCTCTCATAGTCTCACCTCTATGCTTCTCACTTGGAGAATACACATCTATCACACAGCCTCAATACAATTCCCTCATATGAAGACAGGGGTTGCCTTCTAGGGCAAAAAAAACTCTAAACTAAACATAAGTTCTACAGTCAGATCATCCGCCTAATGAACGACCCTGATTTACTAGAAGTTACTATACTTTTACAAGGCGATTTTACTTCTGCTTTTAGCTTTGGGGGCACTACCCCTGAACCCGTGCCGGGGGACTGCTAGACCCTGGAGCCCCCAGTCAGGGGGAATCGGCCCCCCAGGACCCCCGCGGGGGGGACAAGTCCCCCCCACACCGCCCGGTGTGGAGGGGTGTACAAACTTCCTGGGGTATATATCTGGCTGAAATAAAGACCTCTGAACGATCATGCTCCACATCCAATAGTAGGTAATCTAATTCTAGAAACAACAATTGTTTAGGCTAGCAATTGTTATTGTTTGAATCAGAGTGGTTGTTCAATGTCGATATTTCATAAAAGTGTGTCATCATTTTATTTAAGGAGATCTCTATATATCATAGTAAATATTGAATGTTTTATTAACATAGGTACATAGAAGAATAAAATATCTTTTAGGTCACAAATTAGATATGAATCTCGAAAAGTTGTAGGCCTGATCCAAGCTTGGTTCATGATGGAACTATTCCTTTAAGAGTTTTATCCAGTTCATTCATACAAAGCTTTGCAAAATATATTAGAATTTGAGGTTTAAGGGAGTTTCCAATTCTAATGTCATGAAATTTTGACAACAAGAAAAAAATCATTACATGATTAGACTACTTTGGTGGAAATCCTGTATGACAATATTTTTTTTTCTGCGAGTTCACAATAGGCATGAAACCGAGAATAACTAATGGTAATGTATGTACATACGTAGATATTTAACAATGGATATATACACATATAATCTCATTTGATTATGTACAACCAAGTTATTATTGTTTCCCATTTTAAACAAAAACATAAATGCAACTATGCTTGAAAACTCGATATATATGATCATGCATATTAAAAATATTCACTCACATCCTCACCAAATGCGTTTAATTAAGTATGATGTGATTATGAATCTATCTAGTGGAGAAATTTAATGAGTCTCCCATGGCTATGAATTCATATTTAATTTATTAACCTTCTATATCCTACGAATATAATCCAATTCCTTATATTTTCATATACAATGTTTTTAACCTTGTCAACATGACACACTCATGACCCTCCTATCATAAGCATGATTTTTTTTTTGTGGTCCCTAGTCACTCTTAAAATTACTTTCCTCCATTATGGCCTATTTTCATTGGTTGAGTTCTTCTACCTAGTTGTATTATCATTGCCTGAACCAATGTTTTCTTACATTCTACTTAAGGGAAGTCCTAAGACTCCTACTCATTATTTTGTATCATTCCATTATGTCAAATTGAATTCCATTACAACTATCAATATCTTCTATTTCGTTTATTGGTTTAAGGGACCTATCACCAGCCTTTCTCTAATCAATCTAGCCCTACTGACACCAACTTATTAAATCTTATGGTTTTATTTATATGACCAATACCTTTATTTTTGTTTCCGTTATTGGTGATTTACCTTACACTTAACATTCGATTCTTAGTATTGATCTGTAATGGCATGGTGACTCCTCTTTGTTTTCAAATTCAACACATACACTTACATTGTCTCATTCTGCACTAGCCTCTAGGTATATCTTATCATTATTAATGAGGTACCTCACATCTAACAATGAATTATATCATTAATCACTAAATAGATGATGTCCCCCATGATCAACTACAACTCCTTTAATCACATTATGGATATTTTTACTAGATGATATCAATGTTTTAAATGTAGTTGAAAATCAAAGACACTTATGGCTCTTCTTTAACATTTGGTTTAAGCGTCTACCTTATCTTATCTCAGTGAACTCATTACATGTTCTAGACACCATTTCAATGTTCCTCATTTCTTGTAGATCTATGTTTCCTAAGGTAACCTTGCTCCATCACAAGTGCAAATGGAGGTGACATTCATTTTACATATAGCATGGAGTAACTTCATCCATAAATTCACTATCCCATATTTTACATGAATTGACAATGACATAAGAATGTGAATGACTACCTCATTATGAGAAGTAGCATACCTTATAATTGTATTTGCAAATGGTATCCTTTTTTCCTTTGTTATGGTTTCCATCAAATGTAGCCCACTCTTCTTTTACAAGGTTAGGAAAGAAATACGTCTGACATTTCCTTTATATGATGTTTATGTAACATCACACAATATAGGGCATATGTTATCATATCAATCTGATATGCCTACAAGACTTAAGTGGAAATATCCTAACATTGTTGTTATCATCATTATACACACACACACACAATATAAATATATATACATGGAATGTATGTCCATTCCACACCACAAATCAAAGCCAAACTTCAAGAACTAACCATCAAAGGGGCATCTCAACTTTTGTTTTATTATTCATATGAATCATGCAGTGATATCCTTAACACATGCAATCATTGTAGTGGAATGATTTGAGAAATTTCATGGACCATTAATACTAGAGGTAACTAACTTTGAAACCTAGTAGGTGAATGCTTAACCATAGTCATGGAATTTATTCATTCAATAGGAGGGTAATTGACAACCTCTTCATCAATTCAATGACATGAGTTCACATAAATGAATCTTTTAGATTCCAATTTAATTAACTCACCTTCAATCTCATCTTTCATCTTTCACGCAAACCTCTTTGCTGCATTCTATAATACTTTGTTGTGCTAAAGTGGCATTGCCAAGATTGTGTGAATGAGTCGCAAGTCACTTTTTTTCATTCACATTGCTTAACTTTTCCTTGGCCCCATGCTACCCAAATTTCTCTTGAAAAATTGATTAGAAAAGGGCAAGTATTTCTTGACTATTGTTTCAATAGAGAGATCTCATTGAAGGATACAAATTACCCTCCCATTGAGAAGGACTAAACATCATATCCATAGGCCATTATGTAGGTGATATTATTTAGTTTTGTACATTTCCATTGGCTTAATAAATCATTGAGATCTCCCCCTCTCATATGCTGTTTAATTTGTTTAAAATCATATACTAAGTGGTTTATCAATAAGCATGTATACATAAGGGTTTGAATTCATATATTGAATGGTTTATTAGCTAGATTATATGCATAAAAGGTTAGTATTACTTTCTTTGATTTACTAGTCAATTAAATGTCTTGAGAGTGTGTTTTGAGGCATTACATAAAAAGTAACCCGACACTTAAAACCTCTACAAAGGTTACTATCCTTCAAAATATGAGCATGGTAGTCAAAGTGTATGCTAGATACAATTTTTTTTTGTAAAGATAATTATAGTTTGGAGAATAGCCGTAGTGAATCCCTATAATAACTACCTATAATCACTATTTGCTATAATTAATGAAAATTTCTATCATTTGATAAAAAATTAAAAACATATAATATATTACTTTGTAAAAATGTGATGCAACATATTCACATATTAATTATCTAATATTTTATAAATAAAAAAACCAATACATATAAACATAACATAACATAACATAGTTATAAACGATCCATATGTCCAATTTATAATAATATATATATATATAATTGAATAATTATATCTATCTATATATATAAATTATTATTGTTATTTGGATAAATTGTAAATAAATTTTCATGTTATCTCATAAAAGGATGATGTTTTAAAAACAAAATTTCCAAATGAAACTCTCAACCTCTAATATGAAGAATAGTACGTATATCACGGTCTAGCCTACACGTATTGTAAGTCCAAAACTAAGTGCAGTTACCGAGATAAAAGGAGTACAAACAATAATATTCTTGCCTTTCACATAGTCTTCAATCTAATACGACCGTGATATTTGATCTTTCCATTTGACGGTGTGAAATAATGCTACCGAACCTCATTTCTCGCTTACAATGATTCTCAGTACATTGGCAGCGAGTGGCGAATAGAATATTGGCATGGAAGGATAGTTGCTAACATTATCCTATTAATATTAATAATTTAAAATAAAATTTAATACTAATATTATCATAATAATTAATGTATACTAAAATTAAGATTAAGATTAATATAGTTATATATTTTTGTTGTAATATTGGCCTTTTTAGCCTTATAATATTGTCCAAATTACTTTTTCCAAGTTTTTGAGTATGGAAAAAAATTAAATCAAACTAATAATTTGTTTCTTAGAATCCAATAGAACCAATCCACCACCAATAATAATAAATATATATATAGAATATACATATATAAATTTAATTACAATTAAAATTAACAATTAATTAATTCACAAGAATAACTTGAATGTATGAAGGAGAATTTACCAAAAACTTTTAATAAGTAAAGTGTTTTACACTAAAACTTTATCAATTGATCTAAATTTGAGTACAGTATTTTAAAATGAAATTACATTAAAAAATAGATTCCATTATTTAAAATACTATAATAAAATATATATTAATATTATAATATATTAAAATTGAGTTGTTTTTTATGAGACTTTTTGAAATTTTTTTGTGGATTTTTCTAGTATAATTTCTCTAAAATCTGGCAGGAATTTATTGAAATCACAAGTTTAATGGGTAATTCTGCACAATCAAAGTCCCCTGAAAGATTTTCAAGTTGTTGAATTGATATATACAATTAAAAATCAGTTTAAATAACACAAATCAAGATCCCTGCACCCAAAAATCCAAAAATTCACCCTAAAAACAATTCCTGTTAAAAAAATTTAAAAACTAAATCATTTATATAAAATGTAAATTTGAATTATTTAATTTTCATACTTAATATTAGCCAAAATATAAATATATATCTTTAAAATTAATTATAATATCTCATTAAATATTATTAATTATTTTATATAACTTTTAATATTATGAAAATTTTTTTATTTAAATAATTTAGATAAATTTAATAATAAAAAAAATCTAAAAAATATTTCTTGGGGTTTATAGCAAATGGTTCGAAAGAATAATTGAAATCCTCTTCACCCATAGCATGTGATATGATAAGGGTTGATATAATTATACGAAATCATATATAGTTGAAAATGAATAATAACATATGACACGATGAGCTTGATATAATTACTTTGAAAATGAATAGTAACCGCAGTAAACGAAAATTAAAATTCTGAAATTTCTATGAATGGAGAAGATTGATGACCAACGTTGTCGCTATCTACGAAAAAGAAAAGCTGTATAAGATCTCAAATAGTCAAAACAAGATTATATTCTAGTCAAAACAAGATTATATTACAGGTTTCTTTATGACGTACTGATTCTACGCTGCCATGAGTGGGTGGCCCATTGATTGGCAAACCATCACATTTCTGTACCTATAATTTGCACTTCCTCTTCCCAGACATATGCAGACTTCATATATCTCCATTGAATGAAAGAGGAGGTGCTGCTGTGAGAAAAAAATGTGAAGGCATTCCTGATATTATTTATGATCCCAATGTTAGGTTTAGGGATGATCATTTGGAGGCAGCTCTGCAGTGAGTAAGATTATGTGAAGGCAACGTATTAGAGGTCTGCCTCCTCGTTTTATCGCTCGAAATCTTGCCGACATGATTAAACTAAGTGATGCTGCTAAAGACATGGTTCCTATCAGTCACGACACTATGGACAGACTGTTTTAATCTTAGTTCTGCTTCTGGAAACTCAAATTTTCTCTCAGTTTCTTTATTGGCGAATGAAGGAGATAGCGTGAAGGTGACTAGAGGACAGATTTTATGGAATATCAGTTTAGATTAATTGCCCTTAATATTGATTACTTTAACATGATAAAATCAACTTGGTTTTATTTTAAGTAAAATTCCTTATCTTTAAAACCCATGCTGTCTATGGTTTATTTTACACATTTTACTTTATTGAGTTGAGCTTTCTGTGATCTGTATTAATATTGAGAAATTTTTCTGTGAAAATCACATCATAATACATTTGTTGACGTGTTTTGAATTAACAAGTGTGGTTGATCATCAGGACAAGTTGAAGAACCAGACCATGACAACAGATTAAATAGAGAGAGCAGATTAATTGGACTTAGAGATAGGGATAGGGAAATTCAAAAGTTAATTTGGTTAATTTTATTATTCTATGATAAAATTTAATTGTTTACCAGAGTAAACTAATAATGGTTAAATAGAAGAATATAAACTGATATTATTAAATAAATCAAGAATGCTTATTAAAGATTCACTTAATTGGTAATTTGGAGTGAAAATTATTAGATCGTAATATATTTATATTCAAGGGACCATCGTTCTTTGAATTTTTCTTTATTAAGTTGAAGCCTATTTAATTATTACATTATGCTAATAATTAACTAAATCTTAATTTAACTTAATATAATTAAGGAGTATAAAATAATATATTATTATTGATGTTAAAGTTACGTAAGTTAATATTATTAATATTAAAGGAAATAATAATAAGAAAGATTGAAAAACAGATTTTTAAATAAAAGTTAACCTACTTTGAGAGACAATATTTTAAAAAACATTATTTTAAGGTTATTAGGGTTATATTCCATTAAATTATTAATTGTTTATATTTAATGGGAGTAAACTAATTCTTATTACAGTTATATATAAATCAACATTGTTTATTAAGGGCTCACTTAATTAGTTAGTTGGAGTGAAATTATTTTAAGGTTATTGGTTCATTGTTCATTTATACTAAAGGGACCATCATTCATTAAATTTTTCTTCATTAAGTCTAAATTTATTATATTAATTATTACAATATATTATTAATTAATTAAGTCTTAATTAAGGAATAGAGGATTTTTAAAATACAGATTAACCTGCTCCTACCTAATACTAAAAAGAAAGGTCTAACAAAATTGAAAAGGATTTGTCAACACATTCCAAACCAACATTCCAAACCAACAAGTGTGTTTATGGGTATTACCTTATAAACCAATAACATTCTCCTCCTACCATCAATCTAGGTTAATGTGAGAAAAATGAACTTAAAATTTGAACTGAATTGAGGATTAAAGCTAAATGAAAAACAATAATCATAGTTATGTAAAACAGCCATCATTAAATATCTTTTATTTTTCCTCAATTATAATTCAATTGAAATAATTAATTTATATCAACATCCATTTCTAAATAACATATTTTTTGAAATTAAGTGATTAATAGTGTAATCTTTCATTTCATCCCAAAAAAAAAAAAAAGGACATGGTGAAGAGTTTATTGACCAAGTGACATGTGTACTTCTCTAATAACAGGTTGATACACATACAATTTTTTTTTTTTCTAAGCCACATGGTGAATCGGTAACTGCCAGGCCTAATCTAAGGGAGACCCAGGATCAAACATCATCGCTGCCACTATAACACCAAGAGCATAACCAACCACCTGCAAGTCAGGTATACTAAGTGCCTATGATTTTAGCAAGAGCAGATGGGAAAGGGGAATCCGCCCCTCTAACTGCCACCACAGCAGGTCTCCTCGGGCTTCGCCCATGTGACTTACCGTCAAACCATGCCACCACAACAGTCTCCCCAAACTTAGCCTATATAACTCACATCACTGTACATACACATACAATTTTTACCTATACAAAACACAGAAAATAATATTTAGTAATTTCAGAATCTACATACTTCTCACGGAGACTATTAATGAAGTATTCATAGGAGCAATTGGCCCAACCTTGATAGGCCCAAAAAGTATATAAATAACGTATTCCGTTAGCTAGAGGTGGAATTGAGGGGATGCAATGTTATTAAAAATTTAGAAATTTGATGCCAATAGTGTATAGAACACGTGTCTTGATTATTTAAAAATAATCATTTTATTTGAAATTAAGCCCGTGGAATTTAATCATGGAATTCTTGCGGAAAAAAACACTATTGGTATTAGCACCAAATTGGTTTTACATATTTCCATATGTAATTTTAACAAAGTTCTCCTAGTCTGAACTTTTAACAATTAATCAATTCTCATTTTATAACTTGCTTTCATTGTAGCAAGTTTTGTTAAGATATTTCAATTACATTATGTATGATTCTATTTGTATATGGAATGTGTAAATAAATCTTTAAATTGTATTGTTGTATTTTAATTATCTTATGTGAAATTAAGTGCATAGAATTCAATCTTGGAATTCTTGTTTTTGCGACAAAAAAACACCATTAGTATTAACACTAAATTGGTTTTAGATATTTCCATATGTAATTTTAACAAATTTTACCAAAGTTCCTATATACTGAACTTTTAACAATTAATCAGTTCTCATTTTACAACTTGCTTTCATTGTAGTAAGTTTTGTTAAGATATTTCAATTACATCATCTATGTAATTAGTAGATTCTATTTCTATATGAAATGTGTAAATAAATTTTCAAATTGCATTGTTGTATTTTAGGAATATGGTAGTTCTCTATTGTATTCATGGTTTTAGGTGTAATATTGTTTCCATGTACATTTTTTATCAAGAGAAAGAAACAAAAAGAATAATGATTTGTCCCTACACAAATACTTTTTATTGTAGTGTGCATTTTTCTTTTAATCACTATTCTAATATTTTGTCAAGTTCCTTTTTATGCTAAATAACTTTTCACCATAAAATATACTCCATTTCTTATAGCTTTTCCTCAAAGAATATAATAATTTTACCTAAAAGAACTTGTTGGCTCTAAGGGGACGCCTTTGTGGCCAAGTTGGAGAAACACAATTCATGAAATATTGGCTTGTTGAGGCCTTGTTTTTAGGTCTTAATTGAAGATATAAATACATATAATTTAAAAGTTGAAGCTAAATATTATTTTGTTGTTCTAACAATAATCTTTTAGGATATCTAGATTTAATGAGAACCTAGGAAATTATATATGTTGGAATGAATTGCATCTAAATGTTCAAACGTTAACAAATTTCATAACCATTTAATTTGTGGGAGTTGAAGATAGATGATCTACTAGTTGAAAGAAGGTAGAAGTCATCATGAAAGACATGGAGCTCAACCATATAAAGTAAAGAATATTAGAATAAGAAAAATGAGAAAATGATTCATTTATTAGCCTTAATCTATTGTATTTTGTGTTAATAAGAATGCGGATGGGAAACGACAACAAATAAAGCTTTGGTGTAAGCTTAGCTTTTTATATAATGCTAAAGAAATCATGAGTTTGATATTCATGTGAAGAAAGTTATATGCTCTAAATATGAATGATAACAATAGGCTTATAGAAATAAAGGAAATTGAAAAAATGTATATACTTTCTCTCTAGCCTTCTAAAATCTTAGGATAATGTGATAGCTTCAATCTCCAAAGCTATAAAACTACAGAAATTTAAGTTGGATGAGAACATGCGTCAATTATTGTAAGATGAGACATGGAGAAGAAATATTAAAATAAGAATTGATTTAGAAGCTTTAATACCTATTGTACACTCTAAGGGGAAAATAAAAAAAAAATAAAAAATAAAAATAGTGAGATATGTAATTCAAGGAAATATGGATCTAAGGAAATATGGATCTAGAGGAAGATGTTCTAGTAAAAGTAGGAACTGGCAAGAGTTATATAGTTTGTGGTGTTATGGTGTTATTATATATGGAACACAAAAAATGAATGCAAACCTAATTCTTCAAATGACCAAGAAGGAAATAAAGATGATTGGGATATTAGGAATTTTAGTTGTGAAAGAAATATTCATATATTTAGCATGTTTATTAATTATCTATAAATCTACCATCGATATTTCACCATAATGGCTCATCACAACAAATCATACAAAATTCTCAAATCTTAGACTATGAAAACTAATTTTCCTTATTTCATAGATTAATTAATTACTAGTTTTGCTTGAAGTTTATGAAATTAATGAAATATGAGAATGGAATAACACAAGGTTTATACTAGGAAACATAATATGGGAGAAAAAGAAACTAAAAGATGAGGTATATGCTCTTCTCTCTTTGCTTTAGATATAAAAATTCACATATAAAGGAATGAAAAATCACTATGGAGTTAACTTTTAACATTATGATGTGAAAAATGGCTACAAAATCTTCCTTCTCATTTATTATGCTCTCAAATACCACTCTTAGAAGTTTTGATTAGATATGGAACATATCCAAGTCTATATAATGGAGCCCCTCTCCTTCTAGTAGCCCACTATTTTACACAGTCTGATAATAATCTATGGTTAAGAGTTTTGAATTCCTCGACCCTCAATTATTCATAAGGTTTTGGACCCTCTAAAATATTCTTGAAAGTCCATGTGTAGCTAGTGCCACAAGTGTGAGTAGTTAACCTAGAATTTGTAGGAGTACATAAACATTTATTACCCTACATTTCCTACCATTTAGGAGGACTAACTATTATAGTAATTTTTGTTTCCAGTATATCTCTTTTTAGTGTGTGTCGCCATGTAGGATGACAAATGGTAGTGACTGAGTAATGATTAGAGAGTGACATGGATGTGAAATGTCATTCAAAACACGCTTTCTTATCTGATTTTATGGGATAACCTTTTCAATGTATCTTCTCAATTTTAGTCCTATTTTGAGGGATTATCGATATTTATGGAGTTAGCAGTTGCATCTGTGAGTTATTTCTTCAATTATCACTTATTTATGGCTCAACCTATCCTTCATCAACTATATTTTGTTCACCCTAATAATAATAAAAATAATAAATAATAAATAATATAATATAATATTAAAATATAAGCAAATAAATGATAAACAATAAAGAAAAGATAATAATAGTAGATAAATAATAAATAGTGAAGAGAATGTAATAATATAAATAAATAAAAATAGTAAATTAAAATATTGGAGTTTTCAATAAATATATATAAAGATAAACTATGAAAATAGTAAAAATAAGTAAAGTTAACAAAAAGTAAAAAGGAATAAAATAATAAATAATTGAACTAAGAGAAATATCAAATTAAGTAAAATGTAAAATCAAGAAATAAAGTTGCATGTTGACACATTGAATGTGCGCATGCAAACCCCTTTCCATTGTTTGGTCTATTTAATAGATGATGAGGAAGATGAGATTCATCATTCCTCCCCCCATTCTCTAGGGAGAAACGTTTGGTGAGACAAAGGATTCCCTGACAGTAGTATGTTGATTAAGGGCTCAGGGTGGCCAAATGTAAAAAGATTATGTGCAGCTGAGCCTATGGTTGGGCTAAGAGTTGCACCCGAAGTTAGCGGGATTCAAATATCGTTCAGCTCTGAAATTGCAAGTAAAGAATATCATCGCTACAGGTAAGTTTCATTTTCTCCTATTTCTCAAAAATCCTATGCTAATTAGTTGAATAGAGGTGTGTTGATTGTAAATCACATAATTGATCTAATTAGTTCATATTTTAATTTTGGGGTTGTTACATATGGTATGAGAGCGGGTTTAAACTCTAGGTATCTTTGGGATCTAATGAGGCCTACTGAAAAACATTGTCTAACTTCTTGATTTAATGTTTGATTAGAATCTGTAACTTTTGGATTTAATGTTTGATTGGAATGTTTAATCATGTGTAGATGTATAAAATTTATTAGACAACTCGAATTCATATAGTTGGCCCATATACTAACCTTCGATAGTTTTAACTATATACATTCCCTAGATCATAGAACCCAAATATATTCAATATGGTGATTATATCCTTTCATGGAGATGGATTTCATTTCTTTGATTACTCGGTCATAGAACCCAAATCAATTCAATATGGTGATTATATCCTTTCATGGATATGGATTTCATTTCTTTAATTACTCGGCCTGTAGAACAAGGCCACAAACCATCTCTTTAATTGTTTAAAAAGAAAAAGAAAAAAAAGAGGATGACGAGTATGAAGGTATTCCTTAAACCATACAAGGACCATACCCCTGTTAGTGGTAGCAATGAAAGAATGAATATCATGACAAATTTATATTAGGATTAACTATAGTAATAATGTTGGACATAGAACTTATGTAAGTTGTAAATTTGATACAACATAAAATCAATTGCAATATAACTGGGAAAAATGGTATATAAAGGCTTACATTTCATCCAACTATAAATTTGAATTCTTTTCGATTAAAAAAATGGATATATATATATATAATATATATATATATATATATTATAGATAGAGAGGAAGAGAGAGAGAGAGAGAGAGATTCTTTAAGAAATGACAACAACGAGTTATTGATGGGTCTTATTATTTTGATTCTCCTTGAGAATGATACTGTATTTTATATAACGTATATATATGGTCAGCTTGAATTATGCATTAATGAGAAATTATAATATTTTAAATATGGTTTGCATTTTATATATATATATATATATATATATATAATATATATATATATATAGCTAGAATATATATATAATAGTAGTCAAATTTTCTAAGCTAAAGGATTTGTTGAATATAAAAGCCATTGATACATTTTGCTATTAATGATAATATTTTTTCAAATTCCATTTCATAAAGTATTATTTATTTTAGCAGTAGAATTAAGATATCCAATATGGTTGCAAATAGGTATTATTTCAAAATTTTAATACAATTTATATGGATATAGCAAAAAAAAAAACAAGTTATACATAAATCTCATCAGAATCATGAATAATGAAATTGGTGAAATTTGGTTTATCTTTGTCGTTGTTGTGAGTCCTTGACTTTGTGAATATTAGTTTCTTGTCCAATTTGTGTATGATGATAGTTATGGTTGCATCTACTTTTTTGTATTGGTCAAAAGTTGTAATCAATTCTTTTGATATCTTTTGTTATACTTTGAAGGAAACCTTGTGGATAGATCAAGAAGTCATAATAAGAAATTCATGGCATTAAGAAATTCCATATGTTAAGAATAAGCCATGTGATGATGCAAATTATTTTTATGCTCCCTATAACATGAAAATTTTCATAAAGGCGATAATGAAATGATGGTAACATGTGGTTATATAAGTAATAAATCCATGAATATTTGTATGATAGGAATTGGATGATTTCATGATCAAATGCAAGGAAAATTCCTTGGAGATTTATAAGTTTCAAGATTGGAAGTTGAGAATACTTGTAATTGATGAGAATGTCAAGTGGTAAACTAGGAGGAAAATGATTGGTTAACTATTGGAAAAATATATAGACTATGTAGACTAATATTAAACACCAAACATGAAGCCTAGGAAAAAGAATTATATAATGAAACCTTGAGAAGGACTACAAATAAATTGATAAGAGAAGTGAGAATAAATTAATAGATGATGTACTGGATTCATGATACTGAGGCTTTTGTAGAAGAATTTATCGAGTTTGTACCATGGGAAATGGAAGGAGTTACCAAGCATACCAAGCACATGAAACCTTTTGGTGGATGATAAGGATAATAGTGGTTTCGGGATTCAAATGATTAACTAAAGATGAATATAATGAGCTAGTAAGCCAAAGGTGTAAATTGATGTAAAATCATATATTAATATTTTAAGGAATGTCGTAAGGCTAGTGATATCATAATAATGAATTTCACTAAATATTATTTGACAAAGGAAGGAAACATGACTAGATATTAAAGTTCAACCTAATGAGGCTCATTATGTACCTAAAGACTATACCAACTAAGTGAATTGTCAAATTCCTAGTTGAAAGAAGTGAAAAATCAATATTGGAAAGAAATTTGTATCTTGATGAAAACATGACACTAATAATATTGATGAGATAGCCTAGATCCTAGATAGATGTTGAATAATCATAGTTCATAGTTGGTATTCAATGTTTATATATGAAAATTGATTTTTCTTGAATCATCATAAGAATGATTATGGTGTATTATTTTTCTATATTTGATAAGTATTGAGATGATTCTCATATTTCATGATATGATGGTATGAAGATAATGTTTCCCACATGGTTCTTTTTTATTTAGTTTTTCGATAATGATCTTGTATGCTTATGTTAGGTCCCTATACTACGAGTGTAACCCCTTATTGTTATTAGTACAACCCCCTTATTATATTGTTGTGCACATGTAATCCCCATATTGTTATTATTATGCCCCATAGAAGCCCACTATCTTTATTATTGTTCCCTTACATTATTATTGTTATGTCGGCTATGATTATATTATGACCCCTTATAATCTTATATATAGAAAGGAGGTCTTGTCATTTGCATCAACCAAGAATTGTTCATTTTTGTAATGTAAAGGAGGTTGCCCCCTTGAAGAGGCTTAATTCTAAGGCATTGATATATCTTTTCTATCTTTTTGTGAGTTGCTTTCACAACATTTGGTATCAGAGCTTTGGATTCTAGGGTTTTGCTGCTTCAAATAGGCCTTCATGGATTTTTTTCTATAATTTTTTTTTCTGCGACATTTCAAAAACTATAAAAAGAACTAGTTGAACCGAAATTTTTCTGAACTTCGGGTCTAAATTTCAGATCTTTTTTGCTATATTTTCGTAGATATAATTTGAGACATTTAGGGTTTCGACATGCTCTCAAAATACATCCTAAACAAGTGACATGGGAAAAATAATCATAATTTTCTTTCTGAGCATCAAATTATAATTTCATAAGAAGCTTCACAAAGAGGGCAGACTGTAGATTTATTTGTATCAGTTTAAAGTCCTAAGATTGAAACAGTGACACGTGGCACTTCGTACAAGTTCGCTCTACTAAAGCAATATATAATCAGGTCATCGTGGTAGATTTGACATAACACTTCCTTACAGAATCCAATATTTATTAGACTTTTTGGGTTATAAAGAGGACTCAAAGGGCTACTATAGGATGAAATTTTAGAACTTGGAGATCTGAAATTACAGAGTTACAATCATTTCAAGATTGAGCTCATAAAATCAAGAAAACATGAGATGAGGAAGTTTGATGGCAAGGATCCGATAAATTGGATACTACAGATGGAGAAATATTTTGATCTACATGGCGTACCACTATTACAAAAGGTATGTATTGCATCTAGTTATTTAGAACCAGATCAATTTTTATGGTATAAAGGGCTTTCTTCTCGTAAAGCACATATTATGTGGTCAATTTTCACGGAGGAAATGATAGCACATTATGAGGATACAAATAGAAACACCTTCTTTAGCTTATTGATAAATCTCAAACAAAAGTGTTCGATGGCAGAGAACATTGAGGACTTTCAAAAATTGAATATAAGGGAAAATGATATTCCAGAGAAGCATAGAATTAATGTCTCCCTTGGGACTTTAAAGGATAACATTCAACATGAGGTTCATCATTGGGAACCTGATTCACTGGAGAGGGAAAAAAATGTGAAACAAAATTATTTTCACAACGAAGTCTACCCGTCAAAACTATAAATATGGAAGTATTGTTTCTTTTATCCTTCCACAACCTACAAGGTTGACACCACAACAATTGGAAGAAAAAAGAGCAAGAGGGCTTTGTTACAATTGTGATAAAAAAATACACTAAAGGTCATAAGTGTGTTGAGAAGAAATTATTTTATATAGATTATGAAGAGGAAGAAGAAAAGGATCAAAAAACATCAAAAGAAGAGGATATACACTAGGTACCGACCCCAAAGAAAGAAGAAATGAATCCGACCATATCTTGTAAAGCATTGCCAAGAATTACCACTCCTCAAACTCTCGAGATAGATGGACACATCAAGAAGAAAAAGGTTCAAGAAGTGAAAGATCACATTGAGAAAGAAGAAATGTATCTGACCATATCTTGAAATTGTAGAAACTTTGAATAATTTAACACATATTCAACAAAGATTATCCTGATCATGTACTATTGCGGAAAACATACAAAATACATAAGCTCCTCTACGTTGATCATTAATATAGCAACATCAATAACAATAAAACATCAAGAGCATTCACACATTAACACAGTATGTATCCCGGGGAAAGCATCTCGCTAAAAACCCCAACTATCGGTATATTAATGATTGAGTCATGTAACATTACAAAGTACAATTCTTATCACAAGCAATCCAGTACCAGCTCCACCTGTTACACACAATACAGCTCATATCTGAATCAATCACTGGCTCAAATCTCTTCCGCTGCTTGCCTGTCTCCGCTGCTCAATACCTGCACAAGAACCGGTGATGATTTCAAGGCAGCCACATATTTCCTTGGCTAAATCACGTGAGAACAAGCTAAAATGTGGGCAAACTCATTCGCATACTCAATCCCCTGATTTGTGCAAGATCTGGTGCACAACTATAGTCACAACTGATAGCAATCTGATTCTCTAACACCTGTCCCTGCTGAACTGAACATGCACTGACATGCAACTGAGTTAACTGATGTATTCATTAGTTGTATTATGAGTTAATAACTTGTGAATTAATTAATAACTAATTCACCCAACTCATCTCTAGTCTATTCGCCAGTTAGACTAAATACAACCAGTTTAACAAAGCTAAACTGAACACAACTCCATCAACTGCACCTCCAGTCCACTAAACTCAACTCACTTGAGTTATAACTGAAGTCATGCATGCAAATATTCAACTAACCCATAAGAACCACGTATTTCCTTCATGCAATTGCATGTGCCACATCCGTAGCTCGAACTGAAGTGCTCCAAGAGAATAAGACAAAGTTTATAGTCCAAATATTATTGTGAGATAATAATATTTGACTTTTCTATTTTTGACAGCCAGTCTAAAAATAGACTTGATCACTCACACTGTGATCACTCACACTTTCATCAAAAATAGAAGTCCATCTATTTTCCAACTTGATCAATCATCCATAAACAGCAACCTGCAATCCATAGACATGATCCATATGTCTAAAAATAGACATAGTCTAAAAATAGACTTGCGCCAAAAATAGCCTGCGGGCCCACTTAGTGAAGGCGACTCTTTTCACTAAGCTCCATCATCTTGTTGCAATCTCAACACTCCCTCTCGACAAGATATGGATTATCAGCAACCCCTATCCTGCCTCGGTGGTACTCGAATTTGCTCCTGGTGAGAGCCTTCGTCAGAATATCAGCGTCCTGATCCTCCGTTGGAATGTACGAAAGTAACATGATCCTCTGCTGCACATAATCTCTGATATGATGGTACCTGATGTCAATGCTACCATATACTCGGCCTCTTGAGCTCCCTGCCCAATCTGCATCCAGAATCCTGTCGAACTGAGGCCTTCATTTGTGGGAGAATTACTATCCATTAAACCTAATAATGTTGTTGATGCCCAAGAATAGCAATCCCGCTGTCAAGAAAATGTGGGAAAGAAGGCTATATTACAAGCCCATTAGATGAAGTTGGGGTAGATTTTATGGTTTGAAACTAACTAAAACAAGCTATATGAGCACAACCCAAATGGGATCGTACTGGCATAACAATCACAAAGCAATATCAAAAGCATGGATTTACTATCAATTACAGGAGTCAGCTCAAACTAAACTCAAGTTGATCTCCTCCTATAGTCATGACGGTTCACTGCGGATTGAACTAATATAAATAAGCACATCATCTCCCTCTTTGGCACTGAATTTGGTGAAGAAAAAGAACTGGTCAATGAGATCTGAGGAACAACTCAGTGATAGCAAATGCAGACCTGAGCCCTAAAATGAAAGGAGGCCACATTAAATAGACCTATTCTGAGGCAGAGACCAAAGTTTTTGTTCTGTGATATTGCTAGGTATATCTTGTTCCTTCTAAAGCTCTTTCTAATCAAGTCTGAGGTTGTTCAAGTTCTTGAATAAGGCTCGAGTTTTCTGAATTATCCTCGGAGACAACGTTTTCATGTTCACCTGGTTTCTAAAAGAAAAGTTTGTATGTATTTCGCTAGATTTAAGGTCTCTTTGAGACACATCATCTGAAGTTCTATTCAGCCTATTTGAATAAAAATTTCAGACCTCCTTCAAGTTGTCAACGAAGGTAAATATAATAGTTTAATTGAACAGTTTAAGAAGTTGATTGCAAAGGGTAATATGCAAGCCTTAGATCTCTGTTGATTAGGAAAACTGGCCATGCTCAGTTGATGCAAGTCCGAAATAAGTGTCAGTATGTACAATGGAATAAATGATGAATAGTGGAGCACTGTGAGGAATCAATGCGATTGTGCACATAGGTTCTATGTTTTGAGCTCCAAATCAGAACATTGACTGAGTTTAGTTTCATAAACAAAACGTTAACAGAAAACAAAGAATTACCTGTCCTTTTGTGGTGCTAGTTACCCTTGTGTGGAGCTGGTTACCTCCGGATGAAAATCTGTACCTAAACAAAGGCAATCTATGGTTGTATAAAGTTTTGGTGGGAAGCAGAATGCTACGCGAGACGACCGATCTGGTAGGAAGCAGAACGCTACGCGAGCTACGCGGCCCTCATGCAGCGAAGAAACAAAGACACGTTTCGTATGGCTCGGTGGAAAAAAAGACATTTTAAACTAAAAAAACATATTAAATCAATGACGGAAAACAACCCAATCGTCTAACACAGAATCAATGGCTCAGAATTGCACATGTCACATTTTAGGGATATCTTTCTCAGACAAAACGCCTTACGGCAAAAATATATTAAGTTACTTCCTCTACAATATTGTTATTTCACTAAAAACTAATATAAATTATCTCTTTAGATTAAATTATCATACACTTCATTTTTATTAATTATGTCAATAATCATATCCCTGTTGAAGTATTAATCATATTCCTATCCGAACATAAATACCTGAGAATTCTTAGTTTCTTGAGAAATCTTAGAGATTTCTCGTAAAAAGAACGACATCATCAATTTAAATGAATAAAAAGAAATAGTGGAAATGATACAACTGTCATTAAATCATATATTACAATAACTAGTCCCGGGCATTCCTAACCTTTAAAATAATAATTTGGTACAACCCGAGGGGAAAAATTCAAAAATTGAAACAAGTTCACAACTCCTCTAATCTATTGTAAAAGTTAGTCTAATGCAATATGTTTAAAGTTGTTTAAAATTAATAAAACAATACTTAAACATTAATTTTATTAGGGTAACACTCCTGGCTAATGATTCTAAATATAACAATATGAATCACATTTAAATAATAAATACTAAAATTCTTACTCTTCAACTATATCTAATTTTCTCCTCCAAAATAATTTCATATAATTTCAACTAAAATATAAATACTTAAAAAGTCACATCATATTTTTCTTTCTAAAACGATATTATTTACGAGAAAGGACTAATGAAGTTATTGCTTAACATATTTGGAGGGATAATTTAGTTGCGGGAGATATTATCTCGTAATGTTAATTAATATTGGGAAAAATACTTATATTAAATACAAATACATATATGTATAAATAGGCTTTACATAGGAAGGTAAAAAAAATAATATGTTAGATGTAAATTTATATTTATTTTTTGAATTAGAATTAACTAGCATTTGCAGCAGATGTTGCAAAGAAAACACCGTAAGGTAATAGATAACATATAACACTATGTAAGGCAATTGATAGCAATGGATAACATATAACACTAATTAACGCTTCTTTGACAATTGTTGAAGAACAAAAAAAAAAAAAAATCAACAAAAAACAAGGACCATGCTATATGCAATACATGCTTCCTAGCTTTACAAATCATGAGTCATATGTCATATAACACTAATTAATACTTCTAGCATATCACACTAATTAATGTTTCTTTGACAATTGTTGAAAGACAAAAAAAGAGATAAAAAAAAAGGAAAAGACCATGCTATAATGAAAACAAATTAATGCTTCTTTGTCCCATGTTGAAAGACAAAAAACAAAGATAAAGAAAAGGCAAGGACCATGGCAAGAGCTAACAAGCGTGCTATTGGGCCTTTAATGCACCCCGATAGTGGCCTCACCATACAGACATGCCCATATCATCCATCATTTCTCCTGGAGCTTGACCACAATTTTTTCTGAGAACGGGTGACCCACCACTTCCAAGCTGGCAACCAACACCAGCGCAATTTCAAATGATCCCTCGCACCAAACATTCATTTTCTCCATTCGCACAACCGGAACAGGTCCTCTGCAACCCCCTCGAGCATTCATTTCTCCTGCTCACGGTGCTCGCTCACCTTGCAGGTCCGCTCGCGGTGTTGAATCCCGACAGGTTGTGCCCCAGGCGTAAGGTAAATTATACTCTGTGAACAATGACATCCACCATTTTGGCGGGCGCCCAGAAGGCCAATGCATGCGAATCCCACCCAGTGCTTCTATAAATTGTCTGCATTGGCAGCTCCCATCGTCTGGCGGAACAGATACATTCAACGTCTCCATTTGGGTGCAGGTTCGAGTGACGTTGAAGGTGTTTTCCCATTGCATCGTAATCAGTTATTAGATTTATAACGAACCAGTTAGCCATTCAGACATCTTCAATAGTTTTTAGGACTTGGTTTAATGGTTAATAGTTAAGTAGGGAGGTCCAATCTCAAACAAAATTATATATATCTGAAAATTGCTCCAAACACGGTCCAATCTCAAGCAAAGTTATATATATCTGAAAACTGCTCCAAACACAATTTTTTGAGTTGAAAAAATTACAATAAACCACCGCCATTACAATTGCAAACTCAAGCTCTTGCACCCAGTGTGATTGATTATGTACTACCCACTTAGCCATGGAGGCCATGAAAATCAGATAATCCATTACCACTGCCATTGCAAACTTCCTGCATCCACTGTGCCTGCCTGTGCACTTTGCCAGGTGCATAGTTTATTTGGGCTTTTCATTGGGGTGAGATTTTGAGTACAAATATATTCAATTCTGTGAGAGGAATTTGGTGCACATTAATTTTCACATGCTTGCTAGGAAGGATAACCAGGGAAAAATCCAAGGGCGCCAACCAGTGGAGCATTGATGTAAGTAGTAGGCTCAGACTGCCTGAAGTATGTTGCCACATTTGCTTTATCCTCCTTTTGAACTGAAAACATTTTCCAATGCTCCTTTGGTGTGGTGCCATTGCTTTATGTAATAAATGAATTATACCTTGCTATTTTAGTAACAAAAAATATGATTGCAAGTGAATCTCATTTTCGTGTCAGATCAACAACCTTTTTCTCGAACTTCTTGTTCCTACTTGCTGAAAGAAAATTGTGTTTTTTGTTATCAACCTTCAATATTTCTTTCATGTCTTCTCTTGCATTATTATGGCGATCTGGGCTCTATGTCAAATGAAGTGACTAGACTGTCGTAAGATTAGGCTAGTAATGCAAGCAAGGCGATGACTGCATGTACATTTTGAATTGGTGCCTCAACAGGTGCTAGCATCTCTAACAATTTTTTGAAGTGATTGATGTTGTTGGCCACATCTTATGTTGTCATCTTTATTTGTGAAAACTTCCTCAGCTATATCTTAAGATGACAGCTTGATATTCATAAATGTTAAACAGCTTGAATTTCAATTGATTGTTGTGTTTGGCTACATATTAGGAACCCCATAAAGATGAAAGCTTTTATCATAGAAGGTTAGTTGTGAAAAGCTCTATAAACATAAACAATGTCACTAGTTAGTGGCTAATAAGCTTGCAAAAATGCATGCGAGACCTGGATAGGTTCGGCTGATCGATATCAATTGTGTATACCCCACTTATGGATAGGTGATTCATTTAAAGTTCTCAATGAGACCAATGGGCACTGCCTCACTTTTTCTTTAATTAAACATATAGCATTATTTATACAATTTATTATCTTGCATTGTTAAATATAATTATCCACCTATTTTCTTTGAAAATAGAAACCAAAAACTAACCAATAATATACATGTTTAAACATAACACTTAAGCTAAAAAAACACCCTAAATAGTAATTTTTGACAAAAACCCTCAAGCATCACAATACACAACCAAACAAAAAAAACCCACTAAATGTACCAATCTAAAAACTAAACTTAATACAATGACAAAAGAAGCTTAATGATTATCGTCTTCAACGAAAAAAAATATGCAAATATATCCAATTCCCCTAAGAAATTGCTCAATTTTCCTCCAAACAGTCATCATGAACCTAACCCCTAATTAACCAGCGTACTACTATAGAAGTGCAGAATTTGACCATTTGCATTCAAGTAAGATGAAGCCCTGGATCTCACTTTGAATGTTATTTTCTACAACACGAGCATAGTGTGTAAAAGATCAATTCTACAATTTCAAGTCAACCGGTTCAACAAAGAGTTGGAAGATTCAAAACAATCAAGTTCCACAACTTTCAATTGTGATTCAAACTAAATAAACTAACTATGGTCATATAAGTAATTATTCTAACTTTGCAATCAACTTATCAAGAAGGATCCTTTGGGCGCTTAATTGTAGCAGACGGAGGAAGTGACACAAGTTTTAATCGAGGAAGAGTCAATTTTCCAAAAAGCTTCTTTACAAAAATATTAACAATAGCATGTTTTATTTTTAGTTATTGTTTTTGTTTGTTTGTTAGGTTAGGTAAGTTTTGAGATAATTGATATAATTAACTTGTAGTTTGAGTAACGGTAATCTAGGGACATTTAAGCAATTAAAATCACCCGAGGACCTCACTTGGCTTGGACTACACTAGCCCTTAATATGACTGGATTTTTGCCCAGAGTTTCAAACCATTGACCTTACACCACAGTGCCTTAACAGAACACCATGTCACCATCTATTAACAGAACACCATGTCACCATCTATTCTATGTCCTATAAGCTTATTTTTAACTATTGTTAAATCCCACCATCAATCAAATTCCATCACATCTATCGAAAATATTTTTAAGACTATTTTACAGAATTATAGACATAGATATTCAAAAATAATCTTAAAAAAAATGTCTTTCCCGTAATTTTTTACCAATATTTTTTTTTGAGTATTCTACAAATTACTCAATAAATCCTACAATGTTGTGTACAATCAACTCAAAGATGATATTCCTGGATAATGAAGGGAATATAATCGATATCAAAAACACAAAATGAGTGATCTGTTATGTAATTGTGATATTCATAGATCGAAAGATATATCTATCTCCATATAACTCCATAAGAGAACCTCGTAAGATATTCATGTAGGGTGGTTGAAACTTAAAAAGGCTATGACATAGCATAAAATCACTACTAGCAATGATAACTAACCACGATCTCTGGAAATATATTTTGCATTCCATAGGAATGCAGGCTCTGGCTTCACAGTACGCTGGGTACAAGAAGCTGGACAACACAGAATTTCAAGAATAAATGCATGGACATTTAGATCCTCGACAAAATTCGCTTCTCTGCCCAGCATCCTTTGAGATTTTCTACAAGAAGATTTTCCAACAAATTCCATGTAACGAAGTTTCCTTTCGGGAGGCTAGCCTCCTCCCATACATTTTTAATTTTGCTTATTTCTCAGTAGTATTGAATAACCCTTCTTCGCTGGATAGACTCCACCCTTTTCTCCCCACACTTTTGTAACGGGGAAATTTTTGGGGTTAGGGGCCTTTCCCTGCAATCCCGGGAATCCATCAACTCTCCTAGGACATGAAGGGGAGCGATCGAGCTTTTCTATCTGCTATCTGGATGCCTCGGATAAATCTGCAAGATGGTGGGAGGTGGGATAGTCAAAGTCACCAAATGGGAGGCCTCCAAGAATCCTGACTTTCTTCAGAGTGATGTGTTCAAGATTTCCAGGGGACCAGGAGGGAACTTATTTAATATACTGAACTGAGTTTTAATCTGCTTTCAAATTGGAGAGCCTCGGGTAGTTGAGAGAAGCTATTCTCAACAATTTCTCCTGTCCCTGTGTTTGGAAAAAAAACTCATCACGATCTGTTTTACCATACTTGTTCACCTATTATTAATTAACAGACTATCTTGGTGCTGGTTTCCCTCTTTGTACTGCTTGATGGTAATTGCGATGTTGAATATCCTACACCAGTATCGAAAAGGGCCACTGGACATTGGATTTGTTTGGGGCATGAACCTGTACACTAAACAAGCTCCGATTGCCTGTTGCTGATCATCTTGTGATGAAATGGAATGCACCTGCCCTCGCTGCAAATGAGAGATCTTTGACTAGAACAAATGCAATGGTAACTTAACAATGTCCTCCCCAACTGAGACACGTACCTGTGAGAGCTTGTGGATCAAGTTAAGCTGTTAAAATTTAGTCAGCAAAGGCAAGATATTCGAGTACTTGATGATGTCTGATCCGAAAATGCAATGCAACTAAGGCACGCCATGAAAACTGCTACTATTCATTGCACACTACAAACAGGTACAAAGCACTCCTCAACAGATATAAAAATGGGAAATGCAACAAATTATTTCACACAGCCTCGAGAGTCAAAATCATAACAAAAAATAGTCATGGCAAAGCTACTGCAAAGTTGCAAATAACTGGCAGTTGAGAACCTAAAAGCGGGTTAGTCTATTTCATGAAGTACAAACATGGAATTATTTTTACCTGTTTCAGATGGCTTATCTAGTGTATTGTTACTAAAGCCGCCCTTGCACTTACCAATTGCAATTCACTCCCTATTACTGAATATTGTCAAGCGTAGTTCAATAAGATCTTTACAGACGTTGTTATTTACCACTTAATATGTCACAGCTCATAGGCAATCATTTTTTAAAATTTCATGCAATAGTCTATTGGCCTCTTTAGGTGTGCTTTCCTTGTATACTCCATCCATGATAGTGGTATATGTAATCATATTAGGGACATGACCACTATCTTTCATTTGTTTAAATAACTTTATTGCCTCCTTACAATTATCCACTTTGCAGAGTCCATTCATCAATGTGTTGTATGTAACAACATCAGGGCTCAAACCATGTTTTGGCATGTTATAGAAGATTTGTTGAGCTTCGTCTATCCTATGATGCTTGCAGAGTCCATCTATTAGTGTGTTGTAGCTAACTAGGTCAGGCCTGCAACCTTTATCCAACATCTCTTGAAGGAGCTCCCTGGACTTCTCCAGATTACCCACCTTGCAAAACCCATTTACAAGTGTATTTTATGTGATTTCATCAGGCTGATGGCCTTTTTGCACCATAAACTCTAGCAGCCAGAGAGCCTCTTGAAGCCTGTCTTCTTTGCAAAGACCATAAATAATAGTATTGTATGTGATAACATTAAGATCGTACCCCATATCTAGCATCTCATGAAGCACTTTCACGGCCTCCTGCCATTGCCCTTCCTTACAGAGACCATGAATAAGTGTACTGCATGTGACAACATCAAAGCATATGTTTTTTCCGGGCATTTCATGGAAAAGCTTCACAGCTTCTTCCAGCTTGCCATCCTTGCAGAAACCATCAATAAGCACATTGTATGTGACAACATTAGGGAATACATTTTTGTTCAGCATTTCCTGGAAAAGATTCTTAGCCTCCTCCAACTTGCCTTCCTTAGAGAGACCATTAATAAGTGTATTGTATGTGACAACATTAGCATGTGTACTTTTGTTGGGCATTTCATAGTAGAGCTTCTTAGCCTCGTCCAACTTGCCTTGCTTACAGTGACCATCAATGAGCATTTTTCCTGGGCATTTCATAGAAGAGCTTCATAGCTTCATCCAACTTTCCTTCCTTACAGAAACCATCGATAAGCACATTATATGTGACAACATCAGGGTTTGTGTTTTTGTTGGGCATTTCAGAAAAGAGCTTCCTAGCTTCATCCAATTTGCCTGCCTTACAGAGACCATCAATAAGTGCACTGTATGTCAAGGCATTAGGGCAGATGTTTCTGTTGGACATTTCATCGAACAACTTCCTACCCTCCTCCAACTTGCCTTCTTTACAGAAACCATCAATAAGCACACTGTATATGACAACATCAGGGAATATGTTTTTGTCTGGCATTTCATAGAAGAGCTTCTTAGCATCATCCAACTTGCCTCCCTTACAGAGGCCATCAATAAGCACATTGTATGTGATAACATTAGGGCATGTATTGTTGTTGTGCATTGTATAAAAGAGCTTCCTAGCTTCATCCAACTTGCCATCCTTATAGAGACCATCAATAAGCACATTGTGTGTGACAACATCAGGGCGTATATTTTTGTTGAGCATTTCATAGAAAAGCTTCTTAGCCTCATCCAATTTACCTTTCTTACAGAAACAATCAATAAGCATACTGTACATCACAACATTAGGGCATATGTTTTTGCCAGGCATTTCATAGAACAGCTTCATAGCTTCCTCCAAGTTGCCTTGCTTACATAAACCACCAATAAGTACACTGCATATGAAAACATCGGGGCATATGTTTCTATTGGACATCTTGTTGAAAAGCTTACTAGCCTCTTCCAACTTTCCTTCCTTACAGAAGCCATTAATAAGTGCACTATATGTGACAACATTAGGGCGTATATTTTTGTTGGGCATTTCATAGAAAAGTTTACTAGCGTCTTCCAACTTGCCTTCCTTGCAGAAACCATTGATAAATGCACTGTAAGTGACAACATTAGGGGATATATTTTTATTGTGCATTTCACGGAAGAGCTCCATGCCCTCATCCGACTTACCTTCTGCGCAAAGATGATCAATCAGAGTAGTAAATGTAATAACATTAGGGTTATACCGTCCTTTAAACATTTGATACAACACTGTGGTGATCCTTCCAACCCTGTTCATCTTAGCAGGCGTTCTATCCTGCATTTCGTTATAGATCGGCTGTACATTGAAATGACATATGTATGCATTGGTCATGATTGGGATTACCACGAGAAGATCCAAAATAGCCCTTTTGGACCCAACATCAGGAAGTAGCCGAGGCCTCTCGATCTTGCCCTCTATAAGCCTAACAAAGGCAATAATTGATGACAAAACAACAAAAACAACTGCAAGTGCAACAGATGCAGCAGATGTGAATTTCAATGAATCTATCTTCTTAAGAGCACAAAGAGGTGCCAGAACAAATACCATTGTGATGAAAATTATCAGTCTCCGATCGCTCCACCACCCTTCCTTTCCTGTCCATTGATCAAAAAGCCCCTGGTGATGCGAATATCCGGACATCACATCTCCCATGATAATTAAATAAACAATCATAATCCCTGCATTGTTTACAATAATACAAATCTCTGACAAAACCCTGGCAGAGTGCCCACAAACAGATTCAACAGTTTCACCATAATTAGAAGCCTTCAGGCGAACAGAAAACTCGACCAGCAACTCAATGCTTATTTCCGAGAGAATACCCATCAGGATTATCACTACAAAGCACAATGGCAGACCCAAAACTTTCATTGTTGCAGGCAGTGCCATAATTCCTGCACCAATTACAGTCGTCGCCAGATTGAAAACTGCACTAGGGATACCAGATCCAGATGCCACTTCTGCTATCCCTGATTTTTCTGTTGACAATAGGGGTAAAGCATCACTGTCTTCCGAACGCAGTGTCTTTGAGGTAACCCCATTGAAAGACTTCTTGATCTCTGCCTCGTTGTCCAGCGATATGTCCTGCGTTTGTAGCTCGATGAACGAGTGCTTCATTCGGCCCTGCGAGGAATATCACTGTGCGTCCGTCCGCTTCCTCATTCAGTTTTGGATCAGTGGGATCAACGACCACGATTCATTCAATCATCTAACACCACAAATCTATGGTCAACAATAGGACACGGGGGTGGCTGGGGTCATTCATTTCAAATGGAAACACCTTACGGC